>PVJS01016050.1:0-38007 GCA_004027185.1 Glis glis
GGGCCGCACTAAGGAGAGAGAGAGAGAGAGAGAGAGAGAGAGAGAGAGACAGGGAGAGAGAGAGAGAGAGTGAGAGAGCTGAGGCTGGCCACGAACCCGGATCCTCCGGTCTCCGCCTCCCAAAGTAGTGGGATTACAAGCGTGCGCTACCATGCCCGGTTTCTTTTCTCACTAGTTCTTAACAGTGTCATTGAAACTGAATTTTTGAGTAATATTCATGTACAGTGTTGACAATTCAAAAGGAATCAAAAGAATATACAGTAAAATGTAGGTCTTGCTGTCACCCTGTTCCACAGGGCCCCACACAGCCTGTTCCCTGAAGGCAATCTGAAAGACTTCCCAGAGGAAAACTAAAAATACATATTTTTTTTAAAATCAGGTGTATAAAATGGTACACACTAAAAAAAAATGGTATACACTGCCCTATACTTTGTCTTAACAATATGATCATCCCTCAGTATTTGCAGGGGATTGGTTCCAGGACCCCCTCAAATTCCAAAATCATCAGATGTCCCAATCCTTTATGTAAAATGGCATCATCTTTGCCTATAATTTACATAATCCTCTCATATACTTTAAATCATCTCTGGATTACTTATAATACTTAATACAATGTAACTGCTATATAAATGGTTATTATACTAGATTGTTTAGGGAATAACAACAAGGCAAATAATTTGGACATGTTCAGTACAGATGCGATTTTTTTCAGATATTTTTAATTTTGGTTGGTTGAATCCATAGATGCAGAGTCCATGGATATAGAGGGCTGACTGTATGTTTTAGAGGTTGGACAATTCACCTTTGAGAGTATGTCTTTCTTAATAGACATAGAAGGACACAGGAGAGCTGGCAGAGGGGTGAGAGCATTGTTTCTGGATTTTGATTCCCTGAATTCAAAACCCAGCTTGGGCATTCACTGGAGGTGAGAGATTGGACAAGTTCATTAACCTCAGTTTTCTCAACTCTGATATAGAAATATGATGATACCAATCACATAGGCATCAAAGTGGTTTAAAAGAGATGAAATACACAAGAAGCTACCACAGAGGCTGGTATATAATTTCTCTATAAATGTTTCTTCATGTTTGTATATAAGTATTTATCTATGGGAATTCAATTCACAGCATTTTAAATCGACCACTTTCTGTGTGTGTGTGTGTGGGTGTACTAGAGATTGAACCCGGGGGTGTTCTATATCTGAACAACACCCCCAGTCCTATTTTATTTGTTATTTTGAAACAGAGTCTCATTAAATAACTGCACGCTGACCTTTAACCTGCGATCCTCATGTCTCAGCCTCCTAAGTACTGGGATTACAGGCATGTGCCATTGTGCCCAGCTCAACTACTTTCTTTAATAATTTTAGATTATTAAAACTTAAATGAAATACCATTGCTACTAGATACTGAGCCTTGTTGCTAACTAGCCAAAGTAGAAAAAAGAACACTGTACCCTAAAATTCATAATTTAAAAATTATTTTTTAAAAAGGTACCTTTTGTCTTCTATATCTAAGGGACACATTAATATTTTTAGTAATGATGGCTCCATGACCCCTCTTTTATACATGTTTAGATCATTTAACTGTCTTAAATATCTCATTCTATGCATCCTGCATAGAATTATTTTTATGTGGCAGAATCTTCCTTGTCAAATGAAGCCATAAAAATTAAGAAAACAAACTGTAGTGCTAGACCTTAATTAAAAAAACAGCAAAAAACTATGACCTCTCTCAAAATATTTTACAACATATTAAAAATAAAAAGCTACAGGGCTCTTAAATATTTAGAATATTTTCAAGGTCAAGGGAGCTGTATTTTTTTCATGTAGACCTTCTCCCAATTTTGGATACAGTTTACAATACACAACATTAGAAGATAACATTGCATTCACCTTGTAGAAATGCCCAGCACCTGCTTCTCTTGTATTTTGCATTAAACTGAGGACCTTTTTCATGTATTGGGACAAAGATGAGACTTTTCACAATACAGCTACGAGTAAGTCAAGAATATTCACTTGTAGTTTTATTAAACCACTATTGCCCTCCTATGTAAATTAAAATATAAACATTTTCAGTGAATACCTACTGATGACATGCTTTAAAGTGATGATGCCATTTTCTATTTATTTACTTTCTGAGGTGTGTTATCACCCTAAAGTCCTGTCCCAAGACACAGGTCACATATTTGTTCTACCATTTCTATAGAAGAAGAGCTGAGCCCAAGACAGATGTCAAGATGTCCCGAGAAGCATGCACAGCTAGTCCGTGGCACGGCTGGGAGACTCTTCACCCTAGAAACTGGTCATTTTATACTACATGTGTTAGTCAGCTTTTAGTCAGCATGACAAATGCCTAAGAAAAACAACTTAAAGGAAGAAAGATTTATTTTTGGCTCCCGGTTTCAGAGGTTTCAGTCCTTGGTCAGCCAGCTCTGTGGCTGTGGGCCTAACACCAAGCAGAACATCATGGCAGAAGCGCATGGTAGAGGAAAGCTGCTCAACTCATGGCAGTGGGGAAGCAGAGGGAAAGAGAGCATGAGGAAGGGGCCAGGGACAAGATATACCTCTCCAGGACACTCCCCCAGAGACCTGCTTCCTCAGTGGATTAATCCATCCATGAGGTCAGGGCCCTCAAGATCTAATCCCTTACCAAAAGCCACCATGAACACTGCTGCACTGGGACCACGCCCTCAACAGGAGAGTCTTTGGAGAATACTTCATATCCAAGCCATAGCACCACAATTTGGGGCTCTAGAAAGTCCAGCTTCAGTATGTGGCTTCAAAATACAACTCAAAGCATACTTTCTAAATGTAGGTGGGCAAGTGGGGTAAGAGAAAACAGACAAGCAAATAAACTGAAGAAGATTTCAGGTAGCAAAAAGCCTGGGGAAACCAGCATAGTGACAGGCCAGGTGGGTGGTACTTTAAATGGGTGGTCAGTGCGGAGGTAACACTTAAGAAAATGTTGACTGATACAAGGGCATCTCCAAGGAGAGAAATGAGGACAAGCGTTCCAAGCCAACTCGACAGTTAATACACAGGCACTGAGGCAACACTGGGCTTGGTACATCCAAGGGATAATGAGAAGATCAATGTAGTGGAGCACAGTGAGTAGAGGAAGAGATTTATGGTATGAGGGCCCAAGTACAAGCAAGATCCAGGCCCAGGTAAGCTGTCTAGGTGTTTTTTTTTCCCCTAAGTTCAATGTGAAGTACCAGAAAATGTTTAAGATGGAGACTGAGATGATCTGATTTATACTTTTAAAATATCACCAGCAGTGAACAGATATAAAAGATTAATTTACAATGATATATGCATAGAAAATGTATGCTTATTAAAGATCATAGGTATCAAAAAGCATAAACAAGCAAACCCTAATGAATAACTTATAACACTTTGCTTGAGGAAGAGGAAGGGCTGATTTGGAGTCAGTGGTCTGGGTTTTTTTTTTTTTTGGTACTGAGGATTGTACCCAAGGATGTTCTTCCTCTAGGCTACACCCCCAGCTCTATTTTTTAATTTTAAAACAGGTTCTCACTAAGTTACTGAGGGTCACAGGTCTTGTACATGTGATTCTCCTGTCTCAGCTTCCCAAGTACTGGGATGACAGACATGCGCCACCATGCCCAGCTAGTAGTCTACATTTTACCAGATAAACCCAACCCTCATTAGCTATGAGTTACTGGGAAGTCACTTGATCAGGGTCACCCATTTCCCCTTTAATAAAATGGAGATTGAGAAAGCCCTCACCTTCCACCCAGGATTGTGGGAAGGATCCAGTGGGGTGATGTCTGTTGTTAGTTTTTGAGCAATGAAATCTTGCTTGGTCCCTCATTTAGTATACTGAGCATGTCCCTTTTTGCTAGATAAGTACAAGTTGCTTAATTTCGACTTTTCCATTAGCCAGCTGCCAAAGACTAAATTAAGTTGTTTTCTTTTACTGGCCACCTTTGGATAAAAATTTCACATAAATGAGTCATCTCAACAAATGTATATAACTTGCCTTTGTATACTTTTGGTTAAAAAGAACCCTGAAACAGTAAAAAAAAAGTTAGATTTTGGATAATCCTCAATTATAAAAGAAGTTAACAACACTGAAGGCAAACAAAAATAAATGTATTTCTTCTGATACAAATTAAATGGTATGTACTATATTCTTTATAGTCTAAATCTAAAACATACTGTGACCCATATGTCACAAGGCTACTCCGTATGTTTCTTCATGTATTCCACAAACATTTATTGAGCATGCATGATGTGTGCTCTGAAGCTGGGAGCTGGGGATGTGAAGGAAACCCCAGGTCTCTTCCTCATGAGTCATGCTCACTGGTATATCTAAAAACCTCAGGAAGACTAAAATGCGTGTGGTTCATTGTCATATCACCTAAAGCACAGCCATTTTGAGTTTTCAAAAAGGTGAATTAAAGATACTTTCTGTACATACTCTAGAGAACACAGTTCTCAAAAGATTAATCATTGCACTCCTTAAAGAAACAAGCATTGAGACAGTTAAGAATGATGCTGATGTTCGGATTCAACCACAGACTTTACATTTTATAACTCTTTTTTTCTGGGGGGGTGCTCCTAGGGATTGAACTCAGCGGCCTGCTACCTCTGAGCCATATATAACCCCAGCCCTTTTTATTTATTTTTTATTTTGGAACAGGGTCTTGCTAATTTGCTGAGGATCTTGCTAAATTGCTGAGGTTGGCCTAGAACCTGTGATCCTTCTGTCTCAGCCTCCCAAGAACTGGGATTACAGGCATGTGCCTCCATGCCTGATTTGGATTTTATAACTCTTTGTGCCCCTAATATTCAGCATGCGGCAGCCTCTACATTATGTTTAATGGTTTAAAATACAAAGTGAAGATATTTTTTTTTCTAGCTATAATTTTTTTTGCACATCTGTGTGATACTGAGGATTGAACCCAGAGTCATTCTCCTCTGAGCTGTTTTGTTGTTGTTGTTTTGTGTGTGTGTGTGTGTGTGTGTGTGTGTGTGTGTGTGTTTAAACAGAGTCTTGCTAAGTTGCTAAGAATCTCACTAGGTTGTTGAGGCTGGCCTCGAACCTATGATCCTCCTGTCTCAGCCTCCAAAGTACTGGGATAATAGGCGTGTGCTGCCATGCCTAGCTATCTACAACTTAAAAAAATATATCAAGCCAGGTGTGGTGGTGCATGCCTGTAATTGCAGGACTTGGAAAGCTGGGACAGAAGATTGCAGGTTCAAGAACAGCCTTGGCAACATAGGGAGACTCTCAGCACCTAGGGAGACCCTGCTTCAAAATAAAAAATAAAATAGAGCTGGGAGTGTAGCTCAGAGGTAGAATGCCTCTGGGTTCAATCCCCAGAACCACAAAAAGAAAAAAAAAGCAATAAGAAAATAAAATAAAAAATCTCAAATCACATATTGAGCAAGAAAGTGATTCTACTTCATATAGATTCTTCCAACAAGTGATGTAATAGATCCATAAGGGACAAGCACTAAGAATACCACTACAAAGGTTCCATTAAGAGACCAATCTAGACATTGTGAATTATATCAACGAGCAGCTCGTTTGTTTTGGACTATAGTAAGAACATTAAAGGTAAAAATTTTTCAAGGACTGCAAATTTTAAAAGGACTGAGCTTACTCTACAAATCATTCACTTCAGAAATTCAATTTTAACAATGATCCTAAAGTTTGGAGAGAGCAGGGCAGCTATCTAGACCTTAAACACAGGGTTGGGAAGTTCACGCTTAGTCTCATGGGGAATCACTTTGTTCTTTACAGCAAGAGATTACGTCATCATCTCATTAGCTTGGTTTGTACAGCTGCGATAGGCAACTATGATCAGAAAATTACCCACTCTGTGTCCCTTTTAATTTGGCTTAATAGTGTTTGTCCATGTGGTTTCCTTGATCATGTTCTGGGTTTGACTCTGGACCCTGGACGAAGGTAGATACACTTTCATTTAATCTAATGTGGCATCTGTTTTTGAGCCTAAGCATGTGATCAATTTAACCTTGACCATAAACCTGTTACAGATGTCATTTTTAAAAAGATTTCTTTTTAGAGTTGCTTTGGTAAAACCAGGAAAGTTAACAAATGCTTGAGGTCAAGAAAAATTGACTAAAATAAAGGGAAACAGCGAAACCTGAACCACGAAGGAGTTTCACATGAACAAAAATGGTGTTGGAATGCAAGCTGCCGGCATTAATAGCTCCAAATGTCTGTGGGGCGCCATGCGTTGTCCAGAATGGGTGACGGGTGCAGGCCACACTTGGGCCCCTTGCCCTGATCAGACCCGAGAAGAGGTCAGAGAAGCTTTCCAAGTTTTTGGCGGACTTGGAATTCCAAGAAGTTGGGCCCAAACCTGTGAATCCTAGGACTCACCATGTTGCTATAATGCTATTACAACTCCTGTGGCAGAGACTGCTCACCAAACTTGCCAAACTCGACTTCCTACTCTCCTGGCACACAGCTGGGCTTGATTTCCCAGGCTCTTTGCAACTCGCTGTAGCTGTATAATAATATATATCCCACTCAGACCTAGCCCTAAAAACCTTCCCAAGCAATGCCCCATTCTCTACCCTCCCCGTTTACTAGTCAGATCTTGACACCCAGGATGTCCTTCGAGATCAGTGTATAGGACAGAGCACCTATTTGCTGGGATCCCTGAAGAACTGCCTGGAACCGAGTTAGCTCCATTCTTTCCTGCTGCCAAATGTAGGCTATCCAAGACTGGAAATATACTCCCATTGTATTATACCCCTGAGATTTAAGGGTTTGTTTGTTAGAACATTCAACACTAGCTTAACTATCACAAATTTCCAGGAGGCCTTTTTCCAATGAAAAGGGATCCTATCTGGACCACCTGTACCCAAGAAAATTCTATCCCCAAATGCAAAACTAAACACCTGGGCACATCTTTTCTTCTGGATCTCACTGGGGTGGTGGCAGAAAGCAGGGCTAAAATTGGCGGCCTTGTGAACAAATGTACCCATTTTTATTTCCCATATTTTCTTAGGGAAATAACTCTTCTTACAAATCACCTTTATTGCTAATGTGAAAAATACTGACACTAATGAAATAATCAACAAGCACAGAAGCAGTTATCTGGAGCTCTTGGAGGATTTTTGATTCATTTTCAATCTCTCTTACAGTTTGTCCTTTGTATGAGCACTCCTGCGGTCAGGAAATTAATGGAATCAGAGGACTAGAAGAGGTCTAAGAATCGAATCGACAAATCTAGATAAGGAAACCGTCACCCAGAGATTGAAGCTGCACGTCTGAGGTCAGGGCTCCTTAGTGGTGGAGCTGGGATTACAAACTCAGGTTCCTAAATCCGAGCAGAATGCTTCCCTGCGATGCTTCGATGCTTTGCTTTTTGCATTTCAATAATGTCCAGCCCCCAGTCTCTGCCATCTTACCTGACCTGTCCACTGCACCCACACTGACCACTTCTAAAACCTGGCTTCGGCCAAGCTCCTTCCCTCTTCCAGTGACTTCCAGACTCCCAAGGGCCACAGGACACCCTCCAAATGCCTTCACCTGGCAACCAAGCTCCTTCACCCCCAAAGGGCCTTTCCCACCACACCCCCACTCAAAGGCTCCTCTGCTTTTATAAGCTACCAGTTTAAGATGACACATGTGATCAATGAACCGTGAAAGCTGGCAACACATGAACAGAATTTAATATACCCAAATAAAGTGGGGACTAAAATTACTCTGACACAGGCAATGATATGTGTAATCCTCATTGTGCTATGTAGTAATTATGCATAAATGATTGTAATTAGCATTTCTTTTATGCAGCTAAAAACCTAGTTATTGCTGGGTTTACTGTCAGGAGGGTGGAAAACACACTCAAAGAATGAAATTGCTGAGCTGTAGCTCTGAAGTCTTCCATGTCCAGTCTTGGGTGAGGCAAGCAGCCAGCTCCTGGCCCCAACGCTTCTTCAGTAAGAAGTTCTTAGAACCAATTTTACAGTGGCTTGGGATCCATGAAACATGCAGCAGTAGTAACCTCTAGAGACAAATACCTGGGTTCAAATCCCAACTCTGCAATTAGGCAAGTTATGTTAAGTATTCAGCATCTAGGAGCCTCAGTTTCCCCCTCTATAAATGGGACAAAAATCTCCTAGTGATAGTGTAAGAGTTAAGTAAATTAATAACAGGCCTGGTGGATAGTACACACTTCCTAAAGGGAAGGCACTATTATTATTTCCTCTAAGCAGGTCTCCACCCCAGTCCTCTCACAGGTGGAAGTCTGATGTGTCAACCTCTGGCTCATTTCTCCTCCTGAGCATCCTGCCTGTGGCTAGAACTAGGTTGGGAGAGAGGAAAGAGCAGAGGGAGGGAGGGTGATCATGGCAGTTCTTTGAGGGCAGACCCCCGTAGGTGTAGTCTCCGGATGGGCGGAAGGCAGGAGAGAGCTGGGGATGGAGAGGAAGGAAGGGAGGAGGCTGGCAAAAGGAAGGAAACAAGGAGGTCCAAGGACAAACCCAGCTACACTGTAGCTGCACCCCAGCTGGCTCTGGCCCTGCCATCTGCCAAAGTCTAGCTGTCCTTTAACTCCTTCTGAGGACCCTGTCTCCTCACCTCACCCTGTCTCCTCACCTCACTTACCATCCTGAGGGTGATGGGGACCAGCCGATGGCCACAGAAGCCCTTTGCTGCCCTAGAAAGGGAGGTCTGCTCCCAGTGTGACCAGTGAGAGCTGTGAATCTACTTCCTCTTCATTCTGAATCTTGTTTTTAAATGTTTATGCCACACCAGCAAAGCCCCAACACCCTCACAGGACTGGACTCTGCAAAAAGGCTGACACAGTCTCAGGACACGTGTGGCTCACACCAGACATTGCAGAGAACGCTTTGCTCTATGGGGTATAACTTCCACATACTAAATGAGTGGCTTGGAAGAGAGCTTGGGAAACACAGGCTGTGCATGGCAAGGATTTAAACTGAGGATGGCCATAGCGAGGTAGGAGTGGTCAGCATTTCTGTGTCCCCTTGGGAGGCTAGGAGATTTAGCCACATATTTCTGCTTGGTGCACAGCAAAGAGCGATAAGTCTCCAATGCCCTGAGAGGTCATTTTCTCAAATGCGAACCTAATCCCACGGCTGTTCTGTATAGAGACAATGCTGGATGCTGTTGAAACTCCATGCGAGTCAAGGCCTTTTACACCTGACCCACTACCCATCTCTCATCTCTGGTCTTCCCCTCCTCATACTTGTTAGAGGTTTTGGCCCATAGCATGCAAAGACCCTTCATAGAGATGAGTACTTTAGCATGCTTGCTGCTTCCTGTTTGACCAGCCTTTCCCACACGTCTCCTCTTAGTCTTCTGTGGCCTAGTAAACTCCCACTCATCTTTCAAAACCCATCTGCCGGGCGTGGTGGCGCACACTTATAATCCCAGTACTTTGGGAGGCGCAGACCGGAGGATTCGGGTTCGCGGCCAGCCTCAGCACTCTCTCTCTCTCTCTCTCTCTCTCTCTCTCTCCCTCTCTCCTTAGTGAGGCCCTCCGCAACTTCATGAGACCCGATTTCAAAATAAAGTATAAAAAAAATAGGGCCGGGGGCGTAGCGCGTAGGTAGAACGCCCCTGCGTTCAATCCCCGGTACCGCAAAAAAAAAAAAAAAAACAGCTTAAACATGACCTCACTGAACCATACTCTAGGTTGATTGCATCTTCTATGACCAGGTTCCAACACTTTTTGGCTTTGCTGTTTATCACAAATCATAGAAACCATCCACCTTCTTCATCAGGCAAAGATCCTCTCCATAACCCCAGCTCTAGTGAAAGGGCCAGTCCTTGGTTAGGGTCTCCATGTTTGTTTGCTGAGTAAACATAATGAAATGAACAACAATGACAAAGTGTTGGGAAAACCCAAGGCATCAGTTTTGAAACAGCAATGGACCTTAGGTCCACTAACAATTTTTCCACTTCTGTTGTTAGTCAAATCTCAACCATTCTCTAAAGACCATGATTAAAGCTGGGTTCAAGCATCCATGCCATAGAAGGGTGATCTGACAGGCTTCTGGTCCATTCTCACCAGTTATGATTTCACTAAGCTCCTACTGGTCTATGGGAGAGGGGGTGGGAATAGTGGAGTCATCCTGTTCTCTCTAAAAGAGGCAGTAAACTCTCTGGGTTCTTCTTTTTGATGTACCATGGGCTACTCAAGTGGGATAGGGCCAGGGAGGGAAACACCAGGCCACCTCCCGTTGGGTAGCACACATCATTCTACTTTACAGGGCGTGCAGCAGAAATGCAAAGTGCAGTTCTATTTCGAGGAGAGGAGAATATGTTTCTGAGGCCAGAGGCTGTAGCAGGGGAGGGGTCAAACGTCAACTGAAGCCTCGTAACCTGCAGTAGACAGAGCTGTAAGCAGTGAAAAAGCCACACAGTGTCTAAGCAAGGATGTCACCTCGTCCCCTACTCCACCGCCTTGCTTGTTGATGCTGCAATTCCTGATATTAATGAATGCACTTGTTTATATTTTATTTTTATAGTTTTTTTTACATCTTTTTGGTAGTAGACAATATAATCAGTCTATAGCACATTCCTGTCAATGAAGTTTTAAAATACTAACAACACATGAAGATACCATACTAGTACTTCTAGAAAGAAATGAAATAACATAGGAAGGACTCTTTTAGATAACATTTTAGACATCTTGAAGTGAAAATTATAAGTCCGTGTGTGTGTGTTTTAAAAACTTGACATATAAGTCAACATAGTTCACCCATTAAAAGTATAGAATCTGACTTTTTGTACATTCACAGGATTATGCAACATCACTAAAATTAATTTTAGTTTTCCTTCCCCCTAAAAGAAACCTCAAGTCCCTTCTATCCACCCACAACCTCCAGCCCTAGGAAACTACAACCTCTTTTCAATATAAATTTGTCTATTCTGGATACCTCTTATACACAGGATCCTATAATGTGGTGTTTTGTGACTGGTTCTTTTCACTTAGCATGTTTTCAAGGTTCATCCATGTTGTAGCATGTGTCAGTATTCCATCCCTCTTGATGGTCACTGTATTGCATTATACAGCTCTACCACGTTTTACCTGTCCATTCATCACTTGCTGGACATTTGGGTGCTTCTACTTTTTGGCTATTATGAAGAATGTTGCTAGGAACATTCTGTACAAACCTTTGTTTGGATGTGTGTTTTCATTTCTCTTGGGCATGTACTTAAGAGTATAACTGCTGGGTCACATGATAATTGAATGTTTAATCTTTTGACGAACTACCAAAGTGTTTCATAAAATAGCTGCATCATTTTACAATCCCACAAACAAAGCATACATATTCTAAGTTCTCCTCTTAGGCCACATTTACTATTGTTTTCCTTTTTTATTATAGTCATCCAAGTGGGTGTATCTCATTATGGTTTTGATTTGTATTTCTCTAAAGACTAAAGATGTTGAATATCTTTTCATGTGTTTATTGTCCACTTGTATAGCTATTTTTTGAGAAATGTTTATTCAGATCTCTTGTCCATTTTTTAGCTGGCTTGTTTATCTTTTTGTTTTTGAATTACAAAACTTATATGTTCTGGACATAAGTCCCTTATAAGATATATGACTTACAAATATTTTTTTCCCATTGTGTGGGTTGGAGATAGTATCATTTGTAGGACAGAATTTTTCATTTTAGTGGCATCCTATTTGGCTATTTTTTCTTTTATCGCTTGTAAGTTTGATGTTAATGTAAAACACTATTGCCTAATCCAAGTCACAGAGATTTACTCACATGTTTTAAGAGTTTTATAGTTTATGCTCTTACATTTAGGTCTATGATCCATTTTGAGTTAACAGAGCATAGTTTTAATATACATTTACATACACATTTACTGATTACTTATAAACACATTAATTTCAAACCTATTGATCTTTTCCTTCCTATTTTCCCTTCGAAACTTACTTCATGCCTGTTCTGTGTAGGAACCACAGGCATAGAAAGATGAGTGAGTCACTGCTATAGTTTGGATCTAGAATGTTCTCCAAAGGCTCAAGAGTTAAATGCTTGGCCCCCTGCTTGGCACTAGTGGGGAGTGGTAGAAACTTTAAGAAGTAGGACATAGTGCGAGGTCTTCTGGTCACTGGGGATGTACCCTTGAAGGGGATATGAGGACCGTGGCCCCTCTTCTTCCTCTCTCTTTCACTTCTTGGCCACCATGAAGTGAACGAGCTTCTTCCACCATGTATTCCCGCCATATCGTGCTGCCTCCACACAGGCTCAAAAGCAACAGGGTAAACCAACCAAGGACTGAAACTTCTGAAACTGTGAAACAAAATAAACATTAACTCTTTTTTTTAATGTGCTTTTATTGGAGCATTATAGACTCACATCACAATGAAAATCAGGTTGACAGTAACATACAGGCACACAGCACTTGGTGTCCCCCCCGCGCCTCCCCTCCCCGCCAACACAAAGTACTGAGATTGACGTTGGTATATTCTCATATGTACACATGATGGATGGTAGTAATTCCATTAATGAAATTAGTTCTTCCCCTTCCTCTTCACTTAGACCACTTCCCTGGCTCCACTGAGGCTTCTCCACCATTGTCTGGAGTTCCTCTTGTATCCCAACTACTCCCTAGTTTACGCATGTTAGAGAAAACATATGACTCTTCTCTTTCTGTGATTGGCTTATCTCACTTAACATAATGTCCTCCAGGTCCTTCCATTTTCTTGTAAATTATATTATTTTGTTCTTCATTGCTGAGTAGAATTCCATTGTGTGTATTTCCCATAGTTTTGTAATACATTTGTCTGTTGATGGACACCTAGGTTGGTTCCATAGTTTGACTATTATGGATTGTGCTGCTATGAACATGGTTATGCATATATTACTGTAGTTCTCTGGTTTCAATCCCTTTGGAATGATACCCAGTAGTGGTATAGCCAAATCATATGGTGGATCTATTCCCAGTTTTCTGAGGAATCTCCATACTGATCTCCAAACTGGTTGAACTAGTTTGCACTCCTACCAACAGTGCAAAAGAGTTCCTATTTCCCCACATCCTTGCCAACATTTATTGTTGTTTGACTTTTTAATGATTGCCATTCTGATTGGGGTTAGATAAAATATCAGAATGTTATGATTTGCATCTCCCTGATTCCTAATGATGTTGAACATTTTTTTCATGTATCTATTGGCCATTTGTATAACTTCTTTCATGAGGTATCTATTTAATTCAGTTGCCCATTTCTTGATTTGGTTGTTTGTTTTTATTAGTGTAAAGTCTTTTAAGTTCTTTGTATATCCTAGATATTAGACCTCGGTCAGAGGGATAGCTTGCAAAGATCTTTTCCCATTCCATAGGCTTTCTCTTCAGACTCTTGATGGTTTTCTTTATGTACAGAAACGTTTTAGTTTAATGCTAACCCACTTATTAATTCTTGTTTTAGTTTCCTGGGCTTTGGGGGTCTTGTTGAGGAAGTTTCTACCTGTGCCTATATGTTAGAGTGTTGAACCTATGCCCTCCTCTAGTAATTTCACAGTCTCTGGTCTAACTTCGAGGTCTTTGATCCATCTTGAGTTGACTCTTGTGCAGGGTGAGAGATAAAGATTTAGTTCCATTTTTCTACAGATAGATAATCATTTCCCAACACCATTTGTTGAAAAGACTGTCTTTTCTCCAACACATGTGTCTGGCACCTTTGTCAAAAATCAATTGGCTATAAGTTTGTGGGTTTGTTCCTGTATCTTCTATTCCATTGGTCTATATGTCTGTTTTTGTGCCAATACCATGCTGACTTTATTACTATAGATCTGTACTATAATTTGAAGTCAGGGATTGTGATGCCTCCTGCATGGTTCTTATTGCTGAGAATTGCTTTGGCTATTCTGGGTCTTTTGTTTCTCCATATGAAATTAATGACTGATTTTTCTAGGTCTGTGAAAAATGATATTAGTATTTTGATAGGGATTGCATTGACTCTGTAGATCACTTTTGGTAGATGGCCATTTGATAATATTTATTCTGCCTATCCAAGAGCATGAGAGATCTTTCCATCTTCTAAGATCTTCTTCAATTTCTATCTTCAGTGTTTTATAATTTTCACTGTAGAGGTCTTTTACCTCTTTGGTTAGGTTTATTCCTAGGTATTTGATTGGTTTTGAGGTTTTTGTGAATGGAATTGTTTTCTGGATTTCTTTCTCAGTGGATTCATGGTTGGCATATAGGAAAGCTACTGATTTTTTTTTAGGTTGATTTTGTATCCTGCTACTTTGCTGAATTTGTTAAACAACTCTAGTAGACTTTTGGTTGAGTTTTTTTGGGTCCTCTAGATATAGGATCATATTATCTGCAAATAAAGATAATTTTAATTCTTCTTTTCCTATTTGAATTCCTTTAATATACTCTTTGCTCTGGCAAGAGTCTTGAGCACTATATTGAAAAGGAGTGGTGATAGTGGGCATCCTTGTCTTGTTCCTGATTTTAAAGGGAATTCCCACAGTTTTTCCCCGTTCAATATGATGTTGGCTTTGGGTTTATTATATATTGACTTAATGATATTGAGGTACTTTCCTTCTATTCTGATTTTCTGTAGAGTTTTTAACAGGAATGGGTGTTGGATTTTGTCAAATGCTTTTTCAGCATCTATTGAGATGATTGTGTGATTCTTGTTTTTAGTTCGATTTATGTAGTGAATAATATGTACTGTTTTGCACATGTCGGACCAGCCTTGCTTTCCTGGGATGAAACAAACTTGGTCATGGTGTACAATTTTCTTGATATGATTGTGAATGTGTGTGGCTAGTATTCTGTTTAGAATTTTTGCACCTATGTTCATCAATGATATTGGTAATTTTCTTTTCTTAAGGTATCTTTATTTGGCTTTGGTATTAATGTGATGCTGGCCTTGTAGAAGGAATTTGGAAGAATTCTATCTTGATTTCATGGAATAACTTGTGAAGTATTGGGTTTAGTTCTTCTGTAAAGGTTTTGTAGAATTCAGCTGGAAACCGTCTGGACCTGAGCTTTTCTTTGATGGCAGACTTTTTATTGCTATTTCTATCTCTGTGCTTGCTATTGGTTGATTCAGATTTTCTATATGCTCTTGGTTCAATTTAGGTAGGTTGTATATACCTAGAAATCTGTAAATTTCTTCCATGTTTACTAGTTTATTGAAATATAAGTTTTCAAAATAGTTTCTGATGATCCTCTGAATTTCTCCACTATCTGTGGTGATGTCTCCTTTTTCATTTCTGATTTTGGTAAATTGGGTTGATTCTCTCCTTCTTTTGGTTAAGTTAGCTAGTGGTTTGTTAATCTTGTTGATGTTTTCAAAGAACCAGCTTCTTGTTTTGTTGATCCTTTGCATTGTTTTTTATTCTCTATTTCACTGATTTCTGCTCTGATTTTAGCTATCTCCTGCCTTCTACTGGCTTTGGGCTTCGACTGTTCCTGTTTTTCTAGGTCCTTAAGGTATGTCATTAGGTTGTTTATTGGATGACTTTCTGTTTTTCTTACGTGGGCACTCAGTGCTATACATTTTCTTCTTAACACCGCCTTCAATGTGTCCCATAGATTTTGGTACATCGCGTCTCTATTTTCACTTAATTCCAGGATTTTTTTATTTCTCCCCTTATTTCTTTCCTGATCCAGTCCTCATTCAAGAGTGTATCCTTCATTCTCCATGTACTTATGTGATTACTTTTGGTCTTCCTGTTGTTAATTTCTATTTTCATTCCGTTATGATCTGAGAAGATGCAGGGAATTATATTACAGCTTTTGAATTTGTTGGTGCTTGCTTTGTGGCCCAGGATGTGGTCTATTTTGGAGAAGGTTTCGTAGGCAGCTGAGAAGAATGTCTATTCAGCTTTTGCTGGTTGAAATATTCTGTATATGTCTATTAGATCCATTTGGTCTATAGTTTTCTTTAGGTCTAAAGAGTCTTTATTCATCATCTGTCTGAAGGATCGATCTAGTGCTGTGAATGGTGTGTTGAAGTTTCCCAATATTATTGTATTTGGGTCTATTTGAGACCCAAAGTCCCAAAGACTGTTTTACGAATGTGGGTGCACCCACATTTGGAGCATAAATGTTTACTATCATTGTAACTTCTTATTGGATTGTTCCTTTTATTAGTAAGAAGTGTCCTGCTTTGTCTCTTCTGATGTGTTTTAGCTTAAAGTCTGGTTTGTAAGATAAAAGCATTGCTACCCTGCTTGTTTTTGATCTCCGTTTGCATAGTATATCTTTTTCCATCCTTTCACCTTTAGGGTATGGATATCTTTGGCTAGAAAGTGAGTTTCTTGTAAGCAGCATATAGTTGGGTTATGTTTTTTAATCCACATTGCCAGTCTGTCTTTTAATTGGGGAGTTAAGTCCTTTGACATTCAATGTTATTATTGAAATATGATTTTTATTTCCTGTCATTTTGAGTTCTCTTTTCTGTTTGATATAGTGTCGAATCTCCTTGATTAGTTTCCTAGCTGGTGGAGTTCATCTCTTCTCTGGTTCTGGAATTTGCTTGTTTTTTCTTCTTTGTGTTTTATTTCTTTTAGGATTTTTCTCTAGTGCTGGTTTGGTCCTCATGAATTCTTTTAAGTTTTTCCTTGTCTTGGAATGTTTTTATTTCTCCATCAATTTTGAATAATAACTATGCTGGATATATCAGTTTTGGTTGGAAGTTTTTTTCTTCCAGGGTCCAGAGTACTACATACCAATCCCTCCTGGCATTCATGACTTGAGTTGAGAAGTCTGGAGTGATTTTTATTGTTTTGCCCCTGTACATCACCCATTCTTTTGTTCTTGCTACTTTTAAGATTCTTTCCTTAGCCTCTATGTTAGTCATTTTGATTATGACACGGCGTGGGGAGGTCCTTCTTTGGTCCTGTCTTAAGGGTGTTCTGTATGTCTCCTGTATGTGAATGTCCAAGTCTTTTTCTATGTTTGGAAAATTCTCTGAAGAGGTTTCTGATAGCCTTGGTCTGTGCTTCTAAACCTTCTTCAATGCCTTTTATCCTTAGATTATGATGTCTTGTATTGTCCTGGATTCTTGGATGGTTAGGGTGTGTTGCTGTAATATCCTCTGTATCTCGTTGACTGTGTTTTCAGCTTTCTGAGCTTGTACCTTGGTAAGCTGAGTTATTACCCCACCCAGCAGGGCTGGGTACCCAGTGTTGGTCCCTGGAGACCCAATGGGCTCTGTATGCTGTGGGCTGTGGTTCTCTCCCATCTGAATGTCTCTAGGGGCTGTCTGCCTGTTCACTTCTATGCTGTGTCCAACCGCAGCCCCCACCCCACCTCTGCACAGGTGATTTGCAAAGTCTCAGACCCACATAAGTTTATTTCCTTGCCACACATGCCTCTGTTCCCTGTGGGCACCTGTGGTGGTCCCCCACTGGGACAGTCTCCCACTGGGATGGCCCCACGCTGAGATGGCTGTTGAGACGAACTCACAATAGGCCGCCAGGGTGCTCGGCCGCCGGGGTGCTCAGGTACCTGGATGAACCCACGCTAGGACAGCTGCTGAGACAAACTCATGATCTGCCAATGGGATGGTCCCACAACTCATGGAGTTCTGCTCTGGCTCCCTGCCCTGAATCACTGATAAAGGAGGTGGGGCATGCCATAGCCGTGGCTGCAGGGTCCCAGGGAGATGGCTCCTTTCCGATCCTGCTGTCACGGGGTTATGGGATTCTGTGGCTGGTAGTCTCTATGTCTGTGAAGTCAGTCTCAGGTTGCTGGTTATTGGTTTTTGTTTCTTCTTTTGATGTGAAATGTTATTCAGTTTGGAGCCTCCAAGGCAATTTTGAGACAGGCTTGTCTAGGGGTCCCTACTCCGTTGCCATCTTGGATCTTCCTCAACCTTTACTCTTTTAAAGTTGATTATCTTAGGTATTTTGTTATAGTAACAGAAAACTGACTAACAGTCACTGTCACTACTTCAAGGAATTTACAATCAAAAAGTTAAAACATACAACCTCATGAGTAGTGGATGTGTAACACAAATTATTTGTTTTAGACAGTCAAAATACCTTTCAAACCAGAAATAAGAGAGTACCCAAAATCAGATTTGTCATCTCCATTCCACAACATATGGTGGTCACAGGCATGTGTGCCCCAAGGACTGAATGCAGGATGAAGAGATGGGCATACCTTAGTGGAAAGAGAGGAGCCCAATGTGTGTGTAGGATCTGGAGAGATGGAAAGGGACAGGAAAGAGAGTACTCCTGGTGGATGGAATGAAATGTAGCAAAGACGTGGAGTGGAAAAGCACAAAGAGAATGACAGGTCATCGTTTGGGGCCAGTGCACAGGAAAAGTACGTAAAAACTAAATAGAAACATTGCGACCAGATTATAAGGGACATGGGGGGGGGCAACAAAGGAACCTGAATCACATCCTATCTGTGGGAAGGAGGGACCAGGCACAATGAAGCCACATTTGTAAATGTTAGCCTTCTGGCAGAGTCTACCCTGGCTTAGGAAAGGCAGATACTCAAACATAAAGTCTTAACTTTTCCTTCTCACTCACTCTTGCTTCCCTCTAATATAAAGAAGGACGTCTACTTCTTCATACTTAACTTCAAAACAAAATCATTTATAAACTAGGCTCTTGGTAAACTATTTAAGAAAGGGTCCTCTCCTGTAGGTAACCAAAGGAAACACAGAAGGGTTGAGGTAGAATTATGCACACTTCATCGTGGGAGGCCAGCCCACCCAGCCTGGCAGCCCAGTAGAGGCAATCAAAAAATGAATTATTCAGGAAATACAATTAGGGAGCTACTAAATCCTCTTAAATCCAAGCAAACCCTAATCTAGCATGGAACAGGCAGGCGACGGAGAAGGCTAGTTCCTCCTCTACCATAAGAGCAGCTCCTACTTAGACCTACTGTGATATCTCTCTAAAGTCAATTGATCACTTGAGTAAATGTGTTTTAAATTTGCGCAGGAAGAGAAAGGTTATGCTGTCATTTAGCTCAGCAGAAGTCTAATATTTATCGGGGCACAGATTGATAGGATGAAGAAAATCACTACATTTTGAGGGAAATGATTCCTGAAATAATAATTATGCTAAAATAAGTTTAAAACACATTTTTGGGAAACAGCAAAGCAAACTCTATAAATGCCCTCTGGATGTGTGTCATTTAAAACCATGCATTAAGAGAAAAAGAAGCTGTGGCAAAGATTGCACCATTTTAAATGAAAAAAAAAGTAAACAAAGATGGATGAGTTTGAGAATATTTCAAATGCAAGATGCTCAAGTACACACAAGAAGCCCCCAAGACGACTTTGTAATTGATGCCTAAAGAGCCATTTGAATGGGAACACTATCCCCCACTGTGCTAAGAGTCCCTCTGTTGAGTAGGAACCAAGGGCTATTTATTTGGTGAGAACTGGGGGGCCATTCTGCTCCTCATGAGAGTCCTGCACATTGGCCATCCACGTTCTCCATCTGTTTGCCTGTTTCCTAACAGAAGGCTGTTGGGGATACTCAGTTCTTGCCTGAGTCCCCACCTAAGCCAGGCCAATCTTCAAATAAAAAGCAGCTTTTCACTGGAGATCTTAAAAAAAAAAAAGGAGTGGGTTGAACTGTCCCCACTTGAACTTAAAGGCTTAATGAGTCTTGGTACCAAAATGCTGGAGACTGGCCAAGCCAGTGTGGCCAACTGTGATTTGGCAGAAAGACAAGAGGAGAAACCTACATAGAAGGCCTATCAAATTCTTACTAGCCTGCCGAGGTCAAAATCAGTATACTGCGAAAGGACCCACGTTTGTTAAGATTTGAGTGAGAATCTGGGTTAGAAGAAAAGCTCTAGACACAGAGTCCAAAGACACACTATGTTCCACCACCTCAAGTCCCCATTTAATCATCTACAAAGAGGGGGTCGGAAGATCCAGGTTGTTCACCCACCCAGGTTGCATGAAGATTAACCGAGAGATGGATGTGTGAGCACTGAACAAACGTGGTGTTCAGAAGACAGCAGAGTGGAGTGGCCAACAACTGGGGGGACCATACATCTCAGTTAACAGAGGATGGCCCCAGAGTCCACTTCTTGTTCCAACATCTCATCTGGTTAACATCTCCTTTCAGTTTCAATAGTGTCAGTTTGAATGGCAAACTATGTGGCTGCTCTACTAATAAACCAATGGGTCAGCCAAGTGTGGTGGTGCACACCTGTAATCCTAGTATTTGGGAGACTGAGACAGGAGGATCACAGGTTCAAGGCCCACCTCGGCAACTTAGTGAGATGCTATTTCAAGATGAAAAATAAAATAGGGCTGGGGGTGCAGCTCAGAGATAGAATGCCCCTGGGTTCCATCCCCAATACCACACACACACACACACAAATTAGGTGATGCTAATCTCATTTTTTTAATTGTTTGAGAAAATATTGCACACGTAGTTTATATTATAAAAGGTCTCTCACAATAGCCTACTGACATGATGCAAAAGCATTAGCCAGACCTAACACAATTAGGTGATATTGTGATCAGCTGACTGGCAGTTTCCAGAAATGGGTGTTAATTGATAAGTCTCCAGTACCTCCTTCCAGAAGTGAGCAGGGGTCATGCAGCACAGGAGACCTCTGCCTTCTTAAAGGTTGTCTTAGTTCCCTTGCTTTTCACGACATCACACTGTCCTGGGTTTCCTCTCATCTCTGTTTTGTTGGCTTCTTCCTCCCAACCCTGACCTAGGAAAGAGACTGCCTCAAACAGAGACCTTGTTCTGCTGGTCTTTTCCTCAGAGAAGCTGCCCTAGCTCACAGATCTCAGATTAACCTTGCTGTCCAACAATGGCTTGTAAATCCCCCCTTTTTACTCAGTACTGGGAACTGATCCCAGGGGTATTCTACCTTCACCCCCAACCCTTTTTATTTTTTATTTTGAAACAGGGTCTCACTAAGTTGCTGAGGGCCTCCCTAAGTTGCTGAGGCTGGCCTCGAACCGACGATCTTCCTGTCTCATTCTCTCAAATACTGGGATTACAGGCATGTGCCACTGCACCCAGCTGCAAATCCAATTTGAATAAGCTAAACCCATCATCCCCCCCTAAGCCCCAGGCCTTCATCCCCAACACCTCCAGGTCTCTGCCCCTGGGTGGACGTCTACATCTCAGACTTGACCTGTCCAAATGGAAATCATCACTTCTCCCAACAAGCAGAGACGCCCTTTTAGCTTGTGTCAAGGGCCCAAGCCTGCAGCTTGTCATTAACAACTAAAATGCTAACATTAACTTTTTAGCTTTTAATTCATCAACACACTCTACCAAGACTTGCTGATTTCTTCAAAATTCTTCTCATTTCTATTGCTCGAGGGGATCAAACCCCCCAATCTTTTTATGGTTCACAAGGCCCTACACAATCTTTCCCCTCCCTACTTCTCTCCATCCATTTTGATCTCTGACCTTGTTTTCAACATTTTGGTCAAGGTCTACCTGGAATTCCTCCAATACACACAGCCTCCTCCTATCTTAGGACTTCAAATACGTCATTCCTTCAGCCTAGAGAATGTTTCTTTTCTACTTTCCTCTCTCTCCTGGTAAGAGAAGAATGTCTACTCTCCATTCAGGTCTCCACTGAAGTGTTGCTTCCTAAAGGGAGCCTGAGGCTGATGCCCCACATGGAGTCAGGGATTTGGATTCAGATCTGATCAGCACCTCTCCCATTACATGACTTTACTGTACAGTGTATCAATCTTTATAGTAACTTATGATATTTGTCAGTGGTTCTTAAAAAGGTTCACTGTATGCAAGGAGCTCTGCCCCTTGCCAGGAAGTGTATGCTAAACACAGCACACTTGTTCCTAACTCCAAACCTGTTCTCCTGCTGACGTCTCTCTGTAGGACGCCATAATATGGGATTTATAATAAGTTATTTTATCCTTATCCATGGTTCCTGGCACAGAATTCATAACCCCTTGAGTGATAGTGATGCTAAGTGCATTTTTTTGTTCTAATATTTTCTCTTTGACCCTGGTTGCTGACCCAGAGCTCCTAACCCCTTGGAATTTCTTGGCTGACAGGAGCAGCTCTTGTTCTAATGAAGCAATTCTTGGTGGGCCTCTGGATGGGGGCTGGTCACCAGAAAAACCAAGTGTAGAACTTTCAGCCCAACCCCTGTCATCTGAGAAGAGGAGAGGGTCTAGACATGTGTTGGAACCAAGCAGGCCTAAGTGGTGAATCCTCCATAAAAAAATCTCTGAACTGTGGGATCCAGAGAGATTCTGGGTTGCTGAATGTGGAGGTGCCGGCAGGGTGTCCCACCAGAGAGAGCATAGAAGGCATACTTTGCCCTATACATTTCCTCCGTTTGGCTTTTCATCTGCATCCTTTAAATATAAGTAAAGTTTTTCCCTGAGTTCTGTAGGCCAGTCTAGCAAATGATCAAATCCAAGAAGGGGGTCATGAGAAATTCTGATGTGTAGCCAAGCTAGACAGAAGTTGTGGGTAATCTGGAGACCTACTACTTGTAAGTGGCATATGAAGTGGGGTGCGGTCTTGTGGGACTGAGCCCCATAGCCTGCAGGTCTACACTAACTCTGGTTAGTGTCAAGATTGAATTAAGCTGTAGGACACTGGCTGGCACTGGCGAATTGGCGAGGAGGGGGGAACAAACTCCACACATTTTAGTGACCAGAAATAGTGTAAGAGTATAAAGAAGGGGGGGGGAGTCTGGTTTTCCTATAAAAATGATTCTGACAGCCAGGTGTAGTGGCACACGCCTCTGATTCCTGTACTTGGGAGGCTGAGACAGAAGTATCACAGGTTTGAGACCAGCCTCAGCAATGTAGCAAGACTCTCAGCAATGTAGCGAGACCTTGATTCAAAATAAAAAAATTAAAAAGGGCTGGGGATGTAGCTTGAAGGTAGACTGCCACTGGGTTTAATTCCCTAGTACAAAAAAAAAAAAAGATTTGTCTTCCTCTCTGTCTCTTCTTAAGTAAAATCCAACAGATATAACACCTCCCTGATAGCTTTCTCCCAAACCACAGCGATATTCCCTTGTCTGACCTCTTAGTACATCCTGGAGGTTCAATCTTGTTCATTTCTGCATTTACTCACACACTGGTTTACACTGTAACTTCACTGCCTTGTGGGTGTGTGTGTGTTCAATCCCCAAGGAAATTATAGAATCTTGAAGATCCTGTCTTACTCTTGAAGGGCCTTCCCTTTGCATGTCCCTTGTTCCTAATTTGGTGCTGTACCACACATGGACTACATCCAGCAAGTCCTCCATGTGCTAAGATGTCTCCGTGCAGAGCCACACCATCAGCTCCCAAGCCGTCCTGGAGGACCAGTCCCTATCTGTGGCACTCTACATCTCCTGCTGAGATCACCACAAGAATCCGGGACAAGCCCTCCTTCGAACAAGCAGCTCATTTATCAGTGATGATGTAAACAAGTGTTTGCCAACAGATTTCTTATCTTCAGCGCTGGGTTCAAAAATCCACTAAGACATTCTTTATTGGTCACTTATTTGTAGACTAAGATACTCCGACTTGACATTCCAGTGAAAATGTGTCTGTACAATAGAAGCCAGAGGCTCAGCTCTGTGATTCTAGACAGATGAAGGTTGTGAGTGTGTGTGTGTGTGTGTGTGTGTGTGTGTGTGACAGACACACAGAAAACAATGTAAGACACAGAAAGAATGAGAGAAGATAGTATCGACTAAGATGAGGAGAAAGCTAATGGTCGTCACTAGGTGGCCTGGGCAGAGATTTTACTACGGGTCTCAATTTCTTCCACAAAAGTTGATAATGGATGTATTATGTGCAAGGCTAGTGTCCACTGAGGGAAATACATAGAAGAGGTCTTCAAGAAGTTCTCACTCTGGTGCAGAAAGCAGATGAAGGGTGGGATTCTGTGATAATTCTAGAGCAAGGCTGGGTAAGGTCGTTAGGAGTCACAGAGAGACTAACTAACTCTGTCCGGAGAGTTCTGGAACAGCTTTGCAGAGAAAGAAACCGCAAGAGACTGGAGGGGGCAGGAGGAAATGGCGTCAGCACAGAGGTCTAGGTTATTGTTCTCAAAACAATCGCTCTAGGCCCCAAGCCCTGCCAGCCAGTGCTCGTTATGCACAGATGATGGAGTCTGTGAGGGACTCAAAATGTCTTGCCCCGTTTTTGATCACAAGCTAGACGAGAGAGGCTTGAAAGTGAAATCCTGATTCTTTCATCCTGTGGCTTGCTGGCAGCCCGAGGGGCGAGCCGATGGGTGCACAGTGACACAGAGGCACAGCGACTATGTCACAGTCGTAACTGCTTTTGGGCTCAGTGCCAACCACAATAATGAGAACGGCTAGTGGCCCAGAGCGCCAAGCCAGCGCCAGGCACTGCTGAGCGTAGCTGCATTCCCTCTCTGGAAGGTTCCGGGGACCTTATGAGATAGGAAGACGAAAGCACAGACGAAGGCAGAAAAGTTAACATTTAAGAGGCTGCTACAGTCCAAACACCAGAGGATTATCAGTTCATTTAATCCTCAGAATGACCCTGTGAAGTAGGTGTAATTATTATATTTGTTGCTGCTGTTTGGTACTGGGAATTGAACGCAGGGGCATTACACCTCTGAGCTACACCCCCCAGACATTTTATTTTTTATTTTGAAATAGAGTCTTGCTAAGTTGCTGAGGGTCTCACTAAGTGGCGGGAGCTGGCCTTGAATTTGCAATCCTCCTGTCTCAGCCTTCCAAGTACTGAGATTACAAGCATGTGCCACTGCACCTGAGTAAACTGGAATTCAGAGAAGTTAGATAACTTACCTGAGAACACACTGGAGGCAAATAGAAGGTCTGGCCTATCTATTAGATTAAATCATATTATTTGATGGGTTTTTGTCTATTAACACAACAGTGTTAGAGGCATCAACCGACATAAGACTTCCAAAATCAACTCACTTTCCACTGTATTCTCTTATAAAAAAGGTTTGCAGTGGTTTTGTTAAATACATTCTTGAATAGTCACAAAAAAAGAAAGGAAAGGGTTAGGGGAAGATGAAAATCTAGAGAAGAAAGGAGAGCTTATTAGTAAGAAGCAGGGTAAGAAATAAATGCATCACACACTGAAATCTGGCTTCACATTTCTGGATGGGGAAGGCGCACAGAGCCATGGGGATCATCTGCATCCTGCCGCTGGGAGGAAACACTGGACCCCAAGTTGACTTCCACTGTGAAAGAGGCAGAGCCAAGGAGTCCCAAGGACCTCTGCGGCAGGTGGAGCTGTTCAGAAGCAACAAGGAACTGTTCTTAGTATGTCGATAGAATTCCCAAGGAGACACTGAGCTCATCAGAGTCAAAACCCACCTGCGGATCTAGGATGTTTGGACAGCACCGCAGGGATCCCATTAATGGGGGCTTCGCCAGACCTCCTGGAAGCTGTGATTAAGGGAGTACTGGAAGACTCAGGCAGAAAGATGCTGGGATTCATGCCAGAGATGCAAACATTGGCCTTGACCCCGGGAGAAAAGGTCTCGGGGGAGCAGATGCAGCTCCTGAGGTAGGACCGGGCTGGGAAGTAGGCGCTTATTCCAGGAGGCAGCAAACAGCTAGACAGCCTGACGCTCCCATTCACTTTCAGGTAATCAGGGGCCTCGTCATTTGGTGGGAGGTCCTGTAAACCTACAGAAGGACTCCAAGGTATATTTAAGGATACACTGGGAGATGGGTTTCTTTCCCAACTTCCAGTGCCCCAAAGCGCAAGGTCAGAGCTGTGACTGTGAATCAGCAGTGACACAAAGGCATCAGGAGGAAGAGGGCGCTCCTGGGAGCATCACCCACATCCTGGCACAGGGAGGTAAGGAGTCTGAGGGGCTCCGGGAGACGTGCAGCTCTCACCTAGGGGCCGAGAGAACTGGCCTGAGAAGGACAAAGCCTGTTTCCTAGGAGAGAGGCTCCTCGCTGGCAATACCTAAGGAAGGGGGGGGGTCTCTGGACTCCAGTGGCCTCTGCTTTACCTCACTCTACCAGTGAGAAAGGAGAGGGATAAAGGAAGGGACTGTGACGAGGAAGGTCTGGAGGCGCGAGTCCTTCTAAGTAAGGACTCCCTACATAGGGAGAACCCAGTCCAGAAAGTAGTAAAGCACGTGCCATGTCTCCTGATTCCACCTCTCCTTGACGAGAAGTTTGGAAGGCTGTGTGTTCTGGTTGGGTAGAAAGTCCTTCGGTGGGCGTCTGTTGGGTTTGCCGGCCCAACAGCCATTCCTTCTTTGATAAGTGTTTCCTGGCTTGACTTGAGGAGCCTTCCCTCCCCAGCTCTCTTGGCTCCTGGGGAAGTCGTGGGGTGGGGAAGCTAACGATGGCCAACTTTGACACCACTTGGGACAAACTTACCCAAAGACAAAGCCAACACAGAAGAAAGCAGAGGCAAGAGACAGATTGGTGGGTGGGTGGATGGATGGATGAATGGATGGGATAAACAGGAATGCAGGCAGACAGACAGAATGCTCAATGGCCTGTTCCGCATGGGTATAGTCAGGCCTCCAGAGAGTCTGCATGTATATGATTTACTTCTGTGCTTATTCACGTGAACCAGTCATTTTCCATTCTTGTTTAACCTGGTTCAAGTTGCATTTTTTTATTACTAACAACTGCAAAAATGCTCAATAGAAAACTCCAAATTCCTAGCCCCCTGCAAAAAACAAAAAAATAAACAAACAAAACAAAACAAAAAAACATAACCCAATGTTCAAGTGTATAAGATTTAACATCATTTTTCTACATCTCTACACATAGGAAAAGACCGCAGTGAGAGTGGAAGGACATACTGTGTAAAGGGATGGAAGCAGCCTTGATTTCAACTCCCCGCTTCTAAACAGAAAGTCTCATCAAAGATTTCCCACAGTAGAAATACGCACAATGGAATTCTACTCAGCAATAAAGAAGAACAAAATAACATCATTTGCAAGAAAGTGGAAGGATCTAGAGAACATTATATTAAGCGAGATCAGTCAATCACAAAAAAAGAAGAGACATATGTTTTCATTAATATGTGCCACCTAGGGAGTAGTGGGGACACACAAGGGACTCCGGTTGATAATGGAGAACCCTCAGTGGGGCAAGGAAAGTGGTACAAGAGAAGGGGAAGGGCAAGAAAGAAGTGCATCGGTGGAATTACTATCATGAACAATATGTACATGTGAAAATATACCAACATCATTCTTGGTACTTCATACGGGTGGAGGGAGGCGGGGGGACACTAAGAGCTGTGTGCATGTATGTTAACATCAAATTGATATTCACTGTGATGTAAGACTCCAATGTACCAATAAAAGCACAAAAAAATTTAAAAAAGATGTTTCCTGCGAAGCCTCCAAAATAATGGGTCTCTCCACAAGAAAGAAAGTCAGATTGGTGTCTTCTCCTTCAAATGGTACCTGTTTTTAGTATAAAGAAAGCTGTGTGACCCACTCATAAAATCAAAATGGGCCAGGCGTGGTGGCGCATGATGCCGGGCATGGTGGCACACGCTTGTAATCCCAGTACTTGGGAGGCTGAGACAGGAGGATCACAGGTTCGCGGCCAGCCTCAGCTATTTAGTGAGGCCCTCCGCAACCTAGCGAGACCCTGTTTCAAAAAAAAAAAAAAAGATTTCCCACAGTAGACAAAGAATTAGTTCATTTTATTTCATTTTCAATTGTTTTCTGTAATTCAGTAGTTGCGTCTTATTATCAGGGAAAGGAGATTTTCCAGTTACTCTCATTTACACTTAGGGACAAAAATGCAAGCAGCCTGTCCCTTCTCTATAACCACCCCACCAACCAGTTTTGAAAATATTTCAGAGAATCACCCCCAAAGGGCAAGAAGAGAGCAAAAGGAAGAAAACCAAAACCAGGGATGCCTCTGTCTCTTTACGGATGTGGGTGACAAGGTGACACTCCCCTAAGGCTTATAAGTTGTTGGTTTCACACACCAGGTAACACCCAAAAGTGGGGAGGCCAATGAGGCCACTTTATGTGTGAGTAGAAATGGGCCTTTTACACAGCTCAGTTGGACACCCGTGGGATCGTAAACGACCTGGGAGTGTATCCCATTGAGATTCTGGCAATGAATGTTTCAGCAGAGATGAAAAATAGTAAGCCATGAGCATGCTCTTTCTCATTCATGTGTATCTACCCTTTTTGAGGAAAAATAATCTTTAATACAACTAACTTAAAAATATTAAAGAGCCTCTGTAGACCTAACCCATGTAGATCCATGTAGACTTAACCATGTCTCGACTTTTCCCAAGAGTTATGGAAAATCACAATGGCCATTAGTGGTCCTTCCTGTATAGGGTTTCTATCCACATTCCCTCCTGATGTTACCTAGAAGCCTCCACTGTCTAAAAGTATCCCATCTCTCCATATCTATTGTGAGCCCCTTCTTCCTGGAGGTCTGCCCGATATAGTGATGCTGGTGAATCTGCACGCACGCTGGCCAGTGTAGGGCAATGGACTTTGTCAAAGGTGAGTGCTGAGATTAATCAAGAATCGGAAGATAATAGGAAAACAAATTTAAACACAAACCAACCACTGTACCAACACACAAAAGCTTTAGAAATCTGTTCTCTATTGTACTGACTTTAACATTTTAGAAATTCTATATCCTGGTTATATTTGTAAAACAGACCAGCTATTATCACTACCTTTTTTTATTCTCTTTAGGAAATTTTGTTTTAATTAAGGGGAACACAAGAAGTAAGGATGCTAATGGGTTATTACATATTCAATACAAAGGATTCCATGACTCCACAGTGATATTCAAAAATAGGAGTGGGGAAGGAAAAGTTGGTTGTTTTGTTTTTGTTTTTGTTTTACTTTGTTTTGTTTTGTTGGAACTAGGGATTAAACCCAGGGACATATTACCTCTGCACTATATTCCCAGCTCTTTTTATTTTAAATTTTTAATTAATTATTTATTTTTGCAGTACTGGGGATTGAACCCAGGGGCATTCTATATCCAAGCTACACCTCCAGCCCTATTTTTTATTCTTTATTTTGAAACAGGGTCTCACTAAGTTGCAGAGGGCCTTACTAAGTAGCTAAGGCTGGCTGTGAACCTGCAATCTTCCTGTCTCAGCCTCCCAAGTACTAGGATTACAAGCGTGCACCACCACACCCAGCTAACTTTTTATTTTGAAACAGGCTCTCAGTAGGCTGCTAAGGGTCTCACTGAGTTGCTGTGGCTGGCCTCAAACCTGTGATCCTTTTGTCTCAGCCTCCCACGTACTGGCATTATAGGCATGCACCACCACAATGGGCTGAAAAGCTATTTTCTAAAGAAGACATAAAAATGCTAGCTAACAAAAGTAGAATGAATAAAACTAACAAAATCCCTATTTTGCAACCACTGTTCTGGTTTGGATATGAAACGTCCCCCAAAGCGATGTGCTAAGCCTTGGTCACTGGCCTGTGGCACTATTAGGAGCTGGTGCAACCTTTCGGAGGTGGGACCTAGTTGAAGGAAGTGGGTCATAGGGGTCAGGCCTTTGAAACGTGTATTTTGTCCCTTGCACTCCCCCCACCTCTGCTTCCTGGCTGCCATGAGATAGGCGGCTTTGTCCCACCATCTACCATGATGTTCTGCCATGATGTTCTGCCATGATGCTCTGCCTCGCCACAGGCCTAAATGCAGTGGAGTCAAGCAACCATGGACTGGGTCCTCTGACACTGAGCCAAGTTAATATCTTTCTTCCTGTAAGTTGTTTTTCTCAGGCATTTTGTCATAGCAATGGAAAGCTGACTAATACAAACACTAACACAATGATTAATTCAGGAGATATCATCAATGGCCACTAAACACACTGGGTGAAAGAATTCTCTGAAATGAATTTATTCCCACAGTCTCAGAGCATCTTTCAGATTACAAAGGCATAAAGGGATACTAACAATGCACAACTTTCAGGGACATCACCTCAACCAATTATCAACCATAGCATTATCAGCAATGGGACAAACTGCACTTGGTAGTATGCCAAGAATGTCATACCATCACCCATGTGGCTCTCCTGGTTAAACTATCCAGCCTGAATCTAATCATGGGGAAGCAATTAGAAAAACCCAAACGTGAGGCCGGGCGTGGTGGCGTACGCTTGTAATCCCAGTACTTTGGGAGGCGGAGACCAGAGGATCCGGGTTCATGGCCAGCCTCAGCTCTCTCTCTGTCTCTCCCTCCCTGTCAATCTCTCTCTCTGCTTAGTGAGGCCCTCCGCAACTTCGTGAGACCCGGTTTCAAAATAAAGTATAAAAAATAGTGCCGGGGGTGTAGTGCGGAGGTAGAACGCCCCTGGGTTCAATCCCCGGTCCACAAAAAAAAAAAAAAACCCAAATGTGAGCCATTCTACAAACAACTGATCTGAAATTTTCAAAAGTGTTAATGTAATGAAAGACACAAAAGGCTGGACTAATTGTTCAAAGTTTAAGGAGACTAAAGAGAAATGATAACCAAATGCAATGTGTCACCTTTGATTATATTCCACATTAAAAAGTCAGTAGAAAGGACATTACTGGGGATACTGGGAACGCTTAACTATGAACTCTACGTTAGACATCATTGCTAAATATCTTGAAGAGCTATGTAGTAGGATGTTCCTATATGTAGAAGATACATGGTGCGGCTTTTGGGAGTTGAATTTCATGATGTTTGCATTTTACTTTCAAATGGTTTGGGAAAAAAGATATATGTACATAAATAATAAAGCAAAGAAGACAAGATGAGAATAATTAGTTTATCTGAGTACAGGACATATGGGTATTTATTACATTATTCTTGTAACTTTTCTATAAGTTTGAAATTGTTCAAAATAAAAAGTTGGGGGGAAAACTTGTAAAGAAACTTCTGAGCAAACCTTTTATAAAAAGTTATATGATTTACCCAAGCGGCATTCTGCACTGACCAAACTCAATCACTTAACTTCACAAGAATCAACAATTTACATCTAACATTAATTCCACAGTCCTCATGGACTGGTCAAGTTTCTCTGTAAAGAACCAGATAGTAAACATTTTAGGTTTTGTGAGCCACATATGAGCTCTTATTTTGTTTACAATCCATTAAAATGTAAAAGTTATTCCCAGCAAGAAAGCCAGTACACACACAAAAAAACAGGCTGACGACAGCAACTTGCCAGCTTCTTATCTAGATGAAATTCCATAGAATTCTAGCTAAATAATAAACATAGTCAGGAAAACAAGGCCAAAATTTTCCTTTCGGGAATTATTTTGAGACAGTCTGGTCCGCGCACAGGGAATAAAGCAGCTGTCATTAGTGTCTCCCTCCTGGGGGCAGCTTTTTTGGGGACTGGCTCTCTGCAGCCTTCCTTTTTTAAGTCCTCAAAGACACAGTGCAGTATTTGATTAATATCTCTGACAGCACGACACTTGTCACATGTTTGCAACTCTGTCGCACTTTGACCCCAGACCTTTCACGAAACTCTCAGGGAGGGCTCACATAATTTGAGCATTTAACTTCCTAAGCTTCCACTACACACACTCAGTGAAAGCATGAAGAAAGAGCAAGATGCCAAGAGAGAAACGCATCCATTACAATTTCACAGGGTACATGCACTCGGTTTTATATTTGCTCTTATTTACCGTCGGTTATGTATTTATGTATAAGCGCCACTGTTCGGGGTCACATATGCAAGACCTCCCAGGGTGATTTCGATGCCCCTCAATTTCCATCGTACACGCTGCCAGTAGGCACCAGCTTTTCTCTCTAGTCTTTGGTCCAGGTCCACCACTCTCATTTGCCTCCATCTGGTTTTATTGGCTCCATCAAAGACAGCTGCAACGCCTACATCCTGCTGGCCAGCTTCCTATCCTATAAGCTCTCCTGTGCCTCATCCTAGGAACCTGCCATCCTATCTCAACAGGGACCATCAGGCCTCTGATGCTTACACTTTTCCAAGACCACCACTCCATCCAGTCCTTCATCCTCTGCCCAGCTGGGATCCCATGGCTCATCCCCTGCACTGCTCTTTGTCCCACAGTCTAGGTTTTTTGTCACCAACCCTTCACTCCAACCACCCCTCAACCTCTTACTTTTTTCTCCCATAAAAATCTCAACTCTAGCCGGGCGTGGTGGCGCATGCTTGTAATCCCAGTACTTTAGGAGGCGGAGACCGGAGGATCCGGGTTCGTGGCCAGCCTCAGCTCTCTCTCTCTCTCTCTCTCTCTCTCTCTCTCTCTCTCTTTCTCTACTTAGTGAGGCCCTCCGCAACTTTGTGAGACCCAGTTTCAAAATAAAGTATAAAAACATAGGGCCGGGGGTGTAGTGCGGAGGTAGAACACCCCTGGGTTCAATCCCCGGTACCACAAAAAAAAAAAAAAAATCTCAACTCTAGAATCAGGAGAGAGCTAAGGAATCAAACTTCCTAAATGTAAATATTTCTTAGCTGTGTGACCTTAGCCAAGTTATTTAATCCCCTGTACTTCAGTTAGTTACTCTGTAAAATGGTTATAGTGATAGTACTTCATAGGCCACAGGTAAGTTTGAAACCAGGCTCATAAAAGGAAACCAGACACTAGACCCAGAAGGTTCCTTCTCTTTGATGAGAAATGGTAGCTTTTTTCAGGCTCATAAACAAACCAAGGCATTTTGGTGAATTAAGAGCACGGGGTTTCTACACAGTTACGACTAACATTTAGAGTACATTCAACTCAGACAAAAAGATAAGAGTTTGTGGAACAAAAGGAAATATTCACCAACACTGTTCATGTATTTACCAGCTGGGGTTGTAACACTGACACAAGACACCACTGAACTTGTATTTTGAGTAACACAACATTGGAAAGCTCTAAATCATTTTTTAAAAGAGGACTATTTAACATGAAGGCCCCACTTTAAGAAAAGCTGAACTGCTTATATTTCAAAATTTGAAATTGCAGGAAGCTCTTGTATTTTAAATGCTGCAACCTGGGTGGTAGCTATGAATTAGAATCCCTTCTTCATGAGCATTCACAGAACTATCTCTGGTTCTGGAAGGTGGAACAGCCTTAGGATTCTCATCTACTCTTCAAAGACAAGTGTTTGAGAGCTGTGTGGATCCAGTGTCTGGGCACCATCACTTTCCCAAGACTCTCCAGGCTGAAGCTTCAGCCTTTTGTCCCCTTCCATAAACCAGCTCCACATCTGGAATAGTGCATGTCCCCTTTCTTGCCAGATTGGCCTCAGGATACACGTCACAGATCATACACCTGCTAATCTGAGTCTGTGGAAGCCCAATATCCTCAGCTGAGACAAAACCCAGCTAAAAGACAAGAGAGGAAGTCCTCTTCCTCCGCTGTCCCCAGCCTTCACTCCTGGGCCATGACTTTGGTGCTCATGTCCCCATGGGTCCTGCACTTAGCAATTTGTTTGCATCTGGTTTCCCAGGCTCCTGAGCCAGCTTTCTCTCCACACTCTGCCCAGGCTCCTTCTCTTGGCCTTCCTTGCCTTGGGCTACCCAAGGGGTCCCTTCCTCCTGAGCAAACTGTAAGCTATGGCTGCTAGCTGGAGTCCCACTGGGGAAGCCACGACTCAATCCTTGTTCCTCAAACTCCAAAACGCTTGCTCCTCAAGTACACCAGTGGGTCTAATCGCCCTGGTTAGAGGACTGACACAATAATCCACTTGTCTTGGGTTTTGTTCCCTACCCAGAGAGCGACATTTGCCCATGTCCACCATGTTGGTCGTTTCCCTCAGCTTCACCCTTAGGCTGTCAGCGGTCCCAGCCCTTTATTTAAAGAAGCCCCTGACTGTCATGTGCCTCTGTGTTTCCTAACCTCGGCCTGGTCTGAACCCCACCTCTCCACCCCAACACCCTCACATTGATTAATGTGTTTGTATAAGAGCCGTCCATGGGCAGTGCCACTGCATAAATGAAGAGACTCCAACCGCTGACTCGGCATCTTCGGCTAGGGAAGAAACAAATTCCATGTGTAAATGCCTCTAGATCCTGAGCCTCATCTTCAGACGAGCCTACTCTAAATCCAAAGCCAGGTAGATGATATTCCCACCAGATAGATTTATTCATGGGAATATGGTAAAAAGTAGGATGCCTATAAGGATCTCTGGAGGGAATATTAGATGAACAAAAATTGGTCCCAAAGACCCACTTCAACTGAGCCAAGAACAGGATCCATGTAAATGAGATCAGCTCCTGGAAAGCGTGTTAACGTGAGGAGAGGACTCAGCCCAGAATCACTGGAAAGCACGCGCCAGCACAGAAGGGAAGCATTTTGGAGCTTGTCTTGTGGAGGGGATGAGCTGAGTTTGGCTTATGGATGAGCTCTAACTTCGATGTAATTCAGGGAAGAGACATATGCTGAGGGAAGTACAGTCAGAGAAGATGGGAAGGACTCCACAGGAAGAAGTTTGTAGAAACAACAACCTGGGAGCATCAATGTTTCTCTGAACAAAGGAGGACAGTGGAGAGGCAGAAAAATGCCAACATAAACTATTGTGAAAGGTTCTGCAAAATTAACCACATTCGCAAAGCACTGCACAATCTTTTAAAATACCTCATCCACATTATCCTGTTGAAGTTCATGAAAAGCCTATGAAATAGAGTGGTAATTTTCTTTTTATCACCATTCAGAAAAAAAAAAATGAGACCCAAGGAAGTTAAATGACTTAAGAACTGAAGTAAGGACTTCAGCTTTTAGTTTTCAGGCTCCAAACTGCATGCTTTTTCAACTTTGTCAGACAATATTCTGAAAGTTGCCAAAATAAGAGTCTACTTTATGTAATTCCTTTGATATATGGTTCAAGATAAGACAAAAGAGATGCTACTGTGAAAGAAATCAGAACAGTGCTTGTCTCCAGGGTGTTGAGATTCAGTGGGAGGGGGCAGGAGGAAACTTACTGTTTGATATCTTGATTTAGATATAGGTTACATGCACGTGCATATTTAAAACCTATCATCTATTCATTTAGGAGCAGGATGTTCTGCTGTATGTACATTACATCTCAATAAAACATAAATTGGTATCCAAATTATAGAATCTATTAAACAAATCCAATTTTTGAAATCTTGAAGTTTCTGCCCATATACATTGAGCTTATTTTGTGTCTAGAACCACTTCACAGAAAGCTTCTAATTTTATTGTCACAGAAGTATACTGCAACAGAGACTCACATCAAAACATAAAAACTAGCCAGGCGTGGTGGCGCACGCTTGTAATCCCAGTACTTGTGAGGCTGAGACTGGAGGATTCGTGTCCGCGGCCAGCCTCAGATACTTAATAAGGCCCTCCACAACTTGGTGAGACCCTGTTTCAAAATAAAGAATAAAAAATCGGGCTGGGCATGTAGCTCAGAGGTAGAATGCCCCTGGGTTCAATCCCCAGTACTGCAAAAAAAAAAAAAAAACATAAAAACTAAACACTGTAGTTATCATCCATATTTGAACTTTGCCAACCCCGCAAATTAAACCTATTCAAAAGACCTCCATGAAGTAGGCCCAGTGAGTAACATTACCTGACATGATTTTAAGATGTGGTGAGAATCAGAAGCCTGTTTCCACTTGGCACAAGCTGCTTTTGTTTGAAATTGAAAAGGGGAGAAAGTTGCTACTTCTATCACAATTAGGCCCACACCGTTACAATGACCTGGGCCCAAATTCCTGCATAGTAAAAACTGGTGGGAGCTAAGCAGCAGTTACTCCTTTTCTATCTTGTTTACAGTTGCCACAGTCCCTACCACTCCCTAGTGTGCACCAAGACTCCCTATCTACTTGTGTTTCCTGACTAGCCAGGTGGGTTTTTTTTTTAGTTTCATATTCAAATTGTGAATAAATTACCCCTTTTTTGTCCTATCATCCCAGATATCATATTCGCCCAATAACCTACTTATAGGATGGCTTATCTATGTGAAAGATACCATATTGTGCCAGTGTCCCAATTATAGGGCAATCTGTTTTTTCATTCTTAATGATCATAAAGGATGTGTAACCTCTCAATTATGATTTCCAACTTATTTGAATGCACCTGTGTCAATTCCACTGAAATATTTTCAGAATTGAAAACTTGGAACATAATGGGTTAAAAATAACACATTCGAAGTTTTACAGGCAAACTGAATAGTCTTAAGGAAGCTTCTTGAATAAAGCCAACGCAATGCAGGCTATACTTACTCGCAGAGAAGGATTCCGTTTTCTAGCCCTGTCCGAAAATCTTTATCACCAAAGCTTCTGCCAGTTACTTGCTGGAAAAGAAAAAAGAAAAGGAGAGCATGATTTTTTTTTTCTGTTTTAATCAGGAAGCTCAATTAAAAAAAAAAATTCGAGAACCTTGAAAAACCTGGTGACATTCCAAGATGAGGAAAATTTGTGAGGCCTGAATTTCCTTCCCATGTGTAATTTTGCCTAGATCAGCTAAAGTTAAATTTAGACCATTTCTTTGGAGCTTTTTCTGTCTGGCACCTCATAAGATATCCTGTTCTTCCTGATGAGCATTTGTTGCTTTTAGGGGTTCAACCACAATAAGTCAAGGCCATAGCATCTCTCATGCAGAAGATTCGACCCACACACATTTTCAAAAAAGGCTACGGAAAGGACCATGTGAGGATCAAGTCCCTGAGCACTAAGACATGAGGGGGATGGAGAGGGAAGAGTATGGACCCCTCGCCTTAAGAGACTAACAAGACCAGAGAATTAAACCCAAATCTATGAATAGTGTGGTGTGAGAGAGGAATAAAAAAGAAGCTGGGAAAGAATAGTTGTTTGACAACATAGGACTGACGGCCATTCGTGGTGCCCTGGCTCTCAGCAACCCTGCGGCTGGGACAGGGGCAGACATTCAATTATTTCTTCATTTAGGAAATATTTATTAAGTACTTCCTCTATACCAGGTAAATATGTACACTACAAACTTTAAAGAAACTTCTAAAATAGCAAAATAAAAGCTACAGGTAATAAAACTATAAATGAGATAAATGGAAATCATGGACAATACCCTAACAAGAAAAAAAAGGGGGGGACAAAAACAGAACAAATGAAACAAATAGAAAGATTATCGATTTAAACCTAAGCACATCGATAACCACATTAACTATAAATGGTCCTAGTTAACCCCCAATTAAAAGACAAATTATCAGATTGATTTTTTAAAAAAAGCAAGACACAACTATGTGCTGCCTATAAGTATGTACTTTAAATGTAAAGATGGAATGGATTAAATAAAAAGGTGGGATAAGATACGTAACATTATCCCTAACCACAAAAAAAGCTGCAGTGATCATATTAATATCAGATAAAGAAGGTTGAGAACAAGCCGTGCGTAGTGGCGCATGCATGCTTGTAATCCCAGTACTTGGGAGGCTGAGATGGGAGGATCCGGGTTCACGGCCAGCCTCAGCTACTTATTAAAGTCTAAACTAACAACAGAAATGTCTCTGGAACATCCTCAAATATTTTGAAACTTAAACTAAGTAGCACAATTCTAAATAGCCCAGTGATCAAAAATAAATTAAAATATATTTTATATGGTGAAAGATGGCAAGATCAAAATGTATGGAAGAACAGTGAAGCAGCATTGGGGGAAAATGAATAACCAGAAAAAAAACAAAGAAGACATAAATTATCAATATCAGGAATGACAGGTGACATCATTATAGACTTACAGATATTCAAAGGTTAACAAGAGAATATTATAAATAAATTTGTTCCAATAAATTAGCCAACTTAAATTAACCTGATAAATTTATTCACACAAACAAACATAGCTCACTCAACAAATAAATAGATAACCTTCTCACAAAGAAGACCCCAGGCCCAAGAGGCTTGCCTGGTAAATTGTACCACATAGCTAAGGAAGAAATAATGTAATTCTACACAAACTCTTCCAGAGAATTAAGGAGAGACTACTTCCTGGTTCATTCTATTTAGCCAACATTACCCGTTCCAAAACCCAGACAGACATTACAAGACATATACACACACAATATATATTTATATATATATATATATATCAATATGTAATTTCTTCATAGTGAGAATCATTTTTTTTTTTTTTTGCGGTACCGGGGATTGAACCCAGGGGCGTTCTACCTCTGTGCTACACCCCTGGCCCTATTTTTTATACTTTATTTT
>PVJS01016051.1:0-38008 GCA_004027185.1 Glis glis
GTAGCGCGGAGGTAGAACACCCCTGGGTTCAATCCCCGGTACCGCAAAAAAAAAAAAAAAAAGTGAGAGGAATCACTCTTCTCCTTGTCAAGGCTTAATATATAACCACAGCAATCAAGACAGATACTCCAGGTACTGGGGAATAAAATCGTATATGGAGTATCTTTTTCCATCTTTTCATTTTTAGTCTAAGTGTGTCTTCAAGGCTAAAGTACTTCTCGTGTATGCAACATATTATTGGATCTTGTTTTTTCATCTATTTAGCCACTCTGTATCTTTTGGTTAGAGAATTTAGTCCATTTTTACTTATAGTAATAATCACTATGCAAAGACTTCCCCCTGCCATTTTGTTAATTGTTGACTGTTTTGCAATTCTTTGCTCCTTTCTTCTAATCTTGCTATCTTCCTTTGTGATTTGCCGAATTTTTGTAGTGATAATACTTTGATTTTTTCCCCTCTTTCTCTTTTGTATATCTACTAGAGGTTGTTTCTTTATGGTTATCATAGAGTTTACATAAAACATTTTATAGTTATTCAATATTGACCATTCTTAGTCGGCCCCACTCCAAAGGTTATCTTGCTGAGAAAATGGTTGAATTTGACTTTTTTTTTTTTAAATTAAAAGCCATTGTAACACAGTGAACCTGGGAAAAGGATCAAGATCAGTTGTTTCTTCCTCTGTGCCAAGTGGAAGAACCAGGTGCAGTATAGTGAGCTGACTTTACTCAAGAACCATGTGGGGAGCCAGATATGGTGGTGCATGCCTGTAATCCCAGTACTTGGGCTCTGAGACAGGAGGATTGCAGGTTCAAAGCCACCCTCAGCAACTGAGTGAGGCTCTCAGCAACTTAGTGAGATCCTGTTTCCAAATAAAAAATAAAATAGGGCTGAGGGTGTAGCTCAGAGGTAGAATGCCCCTGGGTTCAATCCCCAGCTCACCACACACACACACACACACACACACACACACACACACACAGAACCATGTAGGGAGCACTCATGTGTGGGTTGCCCTTGGCTTCCCTCAGGCTTCCCAGGAGTGACCAGAGTCCAGCTTTTGGTCCAACAGATTGATAGGCATCTCTGGGAGAATGTAAGAAGTCAGATACAGAAGACCACATATTGTATGAGTCCAATTATGTTAAATGTACTGAAAAGGCAAACCCATAGGGACAGATAGTAGATTATTGTTTGGGGCTGCAAAAGGGAATTGGGAGTGAAAATGGGCAGGAGGGATCTTTCAGAGGTAATGAAAATGTTCTAAAATTCAACTTTGGTTATAGTTGAATAACTTAGCAAACTCACTAAAAATCACTGAGTGTATACTAAAATGAGTAAATTTTGTGACACATAGATTATACCTCAAAAAAGCAATTAATTTTTATAAAGTGAGTCAACTTAAAATCAATTTATAGAAAAACTATTGAGAAATGAATGACACAGTTAATATGCAGATAGAGTTTGAAGGCAATTCCTAGATAAATGAAACTGGAGAGATTCTGTTCTATGCACTCAAGTTCCATTCCAGGATGGCTATTCTTTGATGCTAAGATGCTGAGTTTCTTTGCATGAAACATCTTTTAGAGAATAAATGGGCTAAACTAGAGAATTTTGGTGAGACAGAAACATGTGGGTTGCCATTATTTGTTTCCTAAAAATATGTTTACTATAGTAAAACATATTTTCAGATTGCCAAGATGTGGAATCCTCAGTTTATTCTTTTAACTTTCCATCTGTTCAGTGTTTTGCTACTTTTATTTTTATAACATGAAGATAATTCGGTCTTACTAGAACAAGAAATAAAGAACAGAACAAGGCATATATTATATATATATATATATATACTTATATATATAATATCTGTAGATGGTATATGTGTGTAAATTTATGCTATAAATATAACTATGCTATATGTCATATACCAAATTGTATTATAAATATATGTAGTATAAAGAGATATTAATATACATATATTTATATATACATATATAGTATATATATGTATATATATATATATATTTCAGTGTGTATTAACCTCTAGGGTTTTTTTCTAAATATAGTTTAATTCTTTTCCATTTTTCATTCTAAAGAAAAATTCTATCTTGATGGCCATGAATGGTATTATATCAAAATATTTGCAAACCATTTTATGAAAAGTAAGTCACATACAAGAGCAATTTGGGTAATGAAAGGAGGCTGCATTATGGTTCTGGCTGTGTCTCACCCCGTGGGCAAGCCACCTGGCCTTTTGGGGCTTCCCTTTTCTTGTCTTTGAAGCACTATAAGAGATTTAGAAAAGATAATCTGTCAACCATCTTCCAGATCTAAGATCTATGATTCAGAGACTTCTATTTTTTTAAAAAATGGATTTGTTCAACAGACAATTGAACAACATTTTTGTAGAGAATATCATATAGCATCATGAAAATACCATGGTCTTCAGAGTCAGAATTCTGCCTTTTCCACTTTCAAATTTATAACTTCAGCCAAGTTATTTCATCATTCTGAGCCCTAGTTTCACTATCATTAAACATGATATTAATCCTTCATGTTTATACTTTGTGAGGTTATACTTCTTAGAGTTGGGTTTTAATTAAGGTTAACAGCAGCTGCTGTAACAAATAAATCCCCAAGACTGCCTTCATTCCTTGGTTTGTGCCTGTATCAGTACAATCTCTGCCACATTGTCACATGTCCTCTCTAGCTCTCCTAGCTCCCTCTTATAAGTACCCTTGCGATTGCATTAAATGCCCCAGAGAATCCTAAAAACAATCCCCATCACAAGATCCTTACCTTAATCACATCTTCAGCATCTTTTTTGCCTCATAAGTTAACATATTCATAGCTGCTGGAGACTAGAATGTGGACATTGAAGGGCGCACCATTGTGCCTATCATAGACATCAGAGAAAGGAGAGAAACTGGTTATAACTTAGGATTTGAGAGAGACATGCACTTGAAAACCAGTCCTGTCTTGCTAGCCAAATTACCTTGAAACTTGTCCCACTTCTGTCTTCTGTAAAATGAGGATGACAATAGTGGTTACATCAGAATTATTGTAAGGATTTAAGACATAAGGCATTTAAATTACCAAACACACATATATGCTCAGGAAGAGAGTTTCATTATTATTTTACTATTTTGCAGTATGTGCTGGTGTCCATGCATACTACTTAATCTTCCTGGGGTCTTCTAACATCACAGTTGAAGCAGAAATGAGTACCACGGTTACTTAGTACCATGAGAGTACAAAGAGACTATCAATCATGTTCCTTCAGCATGAAGGGAGAGAAGGGGAGGGAATAGGGTGGGATTGGAGGGAGGGCTAAATGTGCAATGTGTGCATGTATGATGTTGATACCCTGACATATATCAAAATGTATAATTACAATGCACCAATAAAAAAAGGAAAAAAATCACATTCCTTCTATTTGTGGGAAACCAGAATAACCCATTTTAAAGAACTTTGCAAGAGCAAAAACTGAGAAATATGGTTCTTCTGCTTGCTAGTAACCTCTATATTCCAGAATGCTGTCATGACCTGAGTTTTCTGATGACTGTGGTTTTGTGTACTTGATTACTCAAGAAACCATTCAGCAGAGAGGAAAAAAGCTGGAGCATTTTCTCCCATGAGGTAGAAGTCACCAAATTGATCACAAGAATTTGACCAGACATTGAGCAGGACTAGGAACCACTTCCTGGAAAGCCAACTCTAGCATCAAGAGTATCAGAGTTCAGGGATGAACACAAACCCTCACCCAATGCACCCCACTTCTGGGTGGTTTAAAAGCTTTCCTTGTTATTCTTGCTATAGCTCTAAGATGTCATTTCCAGTTAGAGAAGTCTTCTGGCTGGTATCTCCCACACACCAGGCTTAAATATATTATAAGCTTTTTCTTCCAAGAGCAATGGTAATATTAGAGTTAACTTTCAGGTGAGATCTTATCACCCAGAATAGCCTCAAAGTTACTTAATTTTCTCATTAGCAAAACAATTGGAATATTATATGTAAGAGCAACTCCATCCTAACATAGCAAAACCCCATCTCAATGTTAGCTTTAGATGTTAAAACTCCTAAGTACAGTCTGTGGGGTGATCAAAGAAAAGTTTTTATGCATGTAGATAGGGAAATCCCAAGGCAAGTGGTTAGGGATAATGGGTCTCCTGTAGAAGGTCTAGAAGAAAGAGGCTCTGAGTACATGAGCATTTTATAAAGGGGAGGTCCTTCTGGTGTGAAGAAAGCCACTGTCTTGAGGTTTGAACCTTATTGTGCAGGAACTGATAGACAGAGTGGGGGATGAGACTTAGAGTTTACTGGCACTAAAGCACATGTCCATTGTGGGGATCCAAGTTTTTGCCTGTTTCTACCTACTGCCTTCACAATTTATTCTTGATATTTGGGTTAGCACAGCAACCTCCCAGGTTTCCTGCAAATAAATTTGTCTTGAGAGAGATCAAATTTGCAACCCAAAATAATAGTAACAATAATAATTATTGTTAAAATAGCAATTACTAAGCTGGACACAGTGGCGCACACCTGCAATTCCAGTACTTGGGAGGTTAAGACAGGAGAATTGCAGGTTCAAGGCCAGCCTCAGCAATTTAGCAAGACCCTTACACACACACACACACATACACACACACACACACATACACACACACACACACACACACACACACACACAAAGTAGCAATTACTATTACAGCTCCCTGAAAGATGGGGGAGGGGGTCAATTGCCCCAGGCAGAAGGAAACAGCCAGGAGAAGAAATCTGTGGAGTTCAGGGAATATCGTAGAGTAATAATAGTGACCATTTTGGTTTGTTGTCTTATTTGTTGAACTCTTCTGGAGACCATTCCTGTGTCACTGACCCACAAGCAGTAAGAGCCTTCCTCCAAGGCACAAACTTCACTTTGAGGTGCCAGTAGGTGGTTTAATGTTAATCTGTTATCAGCTAGCCTGGCAACCAGAGAGCTTTTCCCCTCATTTATCACATGTAAGACTTGGGTTGTTTGCAGTGTGTGATCTTCCAGGAGTTGTGACATTGTCTGTGTGGTGTCTTTGAACTGAGCATGTTACAGAATTGGAAATACCTAAATTTATGCCCGTGACACCAAAGATTGTGATAAAGCCCAATGTCAAAGATAAATGGTAGCCCCTTTGAAGGAAGGCTCCACTAGAAGTGAACCTTCTACTTTGGTATGGTGACCTGGGTACTACATGTCCATAGGACATGGTCCAGGCTGCATAGGCTAGAAAGGGGAGAAGTAGAGGAGCAGAGGATGAGATGAGGGTTGAGCAGGAACAGCGTGGCAGGAGAACCAGCAGCCCCAGGGACTCAGGGAATAGAATATCTGCTAGGCAGATTTATATGGAGGCAGGCATGTGCAGGACACATTATTTCAATGGGGAGAGAGAAAATTGGAGAGATGATAGCTCTATATAATATTTATTGGGAGGGAGGCCTGGAAAGGCAGGGACCCCATGAAGTGAAGGTTAAAGAGGAAGCCTAACTCGAATTGTAATGTGTGAAATTCAGGCATCCATATAATATTAAGATGTTTGTGCTCCTTGGACCTAATGTCCAGGAGTACCCCTATGAAGGATTTCCACTTTTTAAATTTTAAAGGTTCACTAGGAACTGAGGTGACCTGGGATAGAGCATCAATGGGAGCTGTGAAAAATTGAGGATTATATGGAGACCAATATGCCACCAATGAAACATATGAGCATATGTATTCAGTGGCAGCCAGGTTTCTGATGGGGGCACAGGCTGGGGAGACTCCACTGGGGGAGGTCAAAGAAGGGGGTTGGTATAGATGTGAGGTTCCCTGAGGCGGTGGAAGGGGGGCCTTGGGTTTTAGCAATGGTTGGCATAGTAGCTAGAGAGGCTGTAGCAATATCAGGAGTGGCATTAGGAGTAAGTAGAGCTGCAATGGCCTGTTGGAGGAAGGCTGGCCTCTGGTAGACTTTCCCCCACTTAAACGGTTCAAGAATCCTAAGTCCCTGAGACCCCAGTAGCAAACACTTGGAATGGGGTCCTGATGGGGCATTATTTGTGAGGCCCTTGTTTCTATTTTGTGATCATTATGATATTACAAATTTTCTTGGGGCTACACTGTGCTTGAATTCAGTACATGGTGGCACCTGGGACAGATTCATGAGCAGCTAATAGTTCTAATCTGATTAGAGCTGTGCACCCTGGCCTATTAAGCAATAATGAGGCTCAATAAATGAGAGGAGATACTTGTAGAAATTGGTGGAGGCTGTCTGAGTCTATATCGACCTGTTTAGGGCTGATTAGAACATCTCTTCCTTCAGGGTATCTGACACAGTGATAGATTATAACAGGACCAAATAAGACAATGCCTGTTTTCTATAATTGGCAATTCTCCTCTAAAGTAATCCAATTACCAAGGACATGTGCATTAAGCACTATAGCAGTGGGACGGGCTGTCCTCCTGCCACCAGCTCTCACAGGTTGCAAGGTCAGAGGGTGAGTCCGCCTGCCAGGCAAGGGGAGGTCTGCGATGCTGTTTGAGAAGCTAGGTCAGGGACCTCAATAGATTACTAACTGGAGGAGACAGTGGCCATTTGTTTAATTTCAGGGTCAGTTATGTTGAGTTTTGAGCCTGTATTGACAGGGTTTAATAATTAATAGGCCCTCCTTTTTTAAAAAACATATTCCTTGAAATATAATTTGAGGTTTTAATATATGTACCCCTTGTGGAATGATAACTACAGCCAAGCTAATGAACATAGCCACCACCTCACAAGAGTTACCACTTTTGCGCCTATGGTGAGCCCTGAAGATCTGCTCTCTTAGCAAATTTCAGTTATGTAGTACAGTGTTATTAACAATAGTCACCATCCTGTACATGAGAACTCTAAAACCGACGGATCCTATTAACTGAAACTTTATTCCCTTTGGCCAACATGTCCCTTTCCCATCTAGTATCGCCCATTCTATTCTTATATCTATCAATTTGGCTTTTTAGATTCCACATATAACTGAGATTATGCAGCATGTTTCTAGTAAGTTTAATAATATCAATTTGCAAATAATAACTGGCTTATTTCACATAGCATAATGTCCTCCAGGTTTATCCAAGTTGTTGCAAATAACAGAACTTCCTTCTCTTTTAAGGCTAAATAATATTCGTATGTGTGTGTTTGTGTTTGTGTGTGTGTGTGTGTGTGTGTGTGTACACATACCACAATTTCGTTATCCATTCGGCTGATGAAAGATACTTAGCTTGTTTCTATATCTTGTCTGTTGTGAATAATTATTCAATAAACATGGAGTACACGTATCTCTTTAAAATAATGATTTATTTTACTTTGAATATATACCCAGAAGTAGAACTGTTGGGTTATATAGTAGCTCAATGTCTAACTTTGTGTGGCCCCTCCATATTATTCTCCCTTCCCACCAACAGTGTAGGAGGGCTCCCTTTGCTCTATGTCCTCGTCAACTCTTATTATCTATTGTCTTTTTAGCAATAGTCATGCTAACAGGTGGGAGGCAATACCTCATTTTGGTTTTGATTTGCATTTTCTGAAGATTAGTGATGTCCAGCACCTTTGCATATACTTGTTGTATATCAGCCTCCCTTTTAGCTTCTGTTGAATATAATCCTTAAGAAAATGGCGAATTTTCCGGGCGTGGTGGTGCACGCTTGTAATTCCAGTACTTTGGGAGGCGGAGACCGGAGGATCTGGGTTCGCGGCCAGCCTCAGCTAGCGCACGCTCTCTCTCTTTCCCTGTCTCTCTCTCTCTCTCTACTTAGTGAGGCCCTCCGCAACTTCGTGAAACCCGGTCTCAAAATAAAGTATAAAAAATAGGGCCAGGGGCGCACCGCAGAGGTAGAATGCCCCTGTGTTCAATCCCCGGTACTGCAAAAAAAAAAAAGAAAGAAAGAAAATGACGAATTTGCAATAAGGTTAAATTCCTGATTTTAACCTGGGTCTCAATAGTAATCCTTTGGTAAAATCAAAGAAAAGTTTATTACTCCTAAGGTATACAGAGAGGAAATGGGTCTCTGAAGATGATCCAGAATAGAGACTGAGGCAAGCATAGACATTCCTAGAGTGACAGTCCCACCAGCCGGAGGGCTGAGACCGGAGGATCCAGGTTCATGGCCAGCCTCAGCTACTTAGTGAGGCCCTCCTCAACTTAGTGAGACCCTGTTTCAAAATAAAGAATAAAAAATAGGGCTGGGGAGGGGTAACCCGGAGGTAGAATGCTCCTGGGTTCGATCCCTGGTACCATAAAAAAAAGACTCAATAAGAGCAGGTACATGTACTGGTGTGTGAACCTCATAAGTACTGCATAGGAGGCAGTGGACACAGGTGTGACATTAGACGGAGGGAGCTGGCCCCTAATCAAATGTTGATGAGGTCCAAGTTTCTCTCCTATGGTCTACATAATATAAAACCGTGAATGTCATAAGGTCTTTGAAATCATAATAATAAGAAGAAGAAGACACACACAAAAAAAACTTTAAGCCAGTCATAGTGGTACATGCTGTGATCCCAGTGCTTGGGAGGCTGAGACAGGAGGATTGCAGCTTTGAGGTCAGCCTCAACAACTAAGTAAGACCCTCAGCACCTTGCTGAGACTCTGTTTCAAAATAAAAAAATAAAAAAGAGGCTGGGGGTATAGCTGGGAGGTAGAATGTCCCTGGGTTTAATCCCCAATACCAAAAAAGAAAAGAAATGAAACTAGAAAGCAATAAACCAGCATAAGGTATTATTATTGTGTAGCTGAGTGATTCAAGCCAATTCTCATTTATTGAACAGCAATTACCAAATTGCAATTGCAAACACCAGTCTTCCTGGCTGGCAGGAATGATGAATGAATGATGCAAAGGAAGAAGTTTCAAGAAACAAATTAAGAAATGTGCCGGGTGCTTTGGTACAAGCCTGTAATCCCAGTATTTGAGAGACTGAGACAAGAGAATCACAGCTTCAAGGCCAGCCCTCCTCAACAACTTAGTGAGACCCAGTTTCAAGATAAAAAGTAAAATGCACTGGGGGTGTAGCTCAGAGGTAGAATGTCCCTGGGTCAATCCCCAGTACAAAAAGAAAAAAGTGGTTACTGAAGAATACTAAGATTCATAAAACATGGGAGAAAGAGAGATCTATAACATGAGGAGAGAAAGAGAGAGAGGTAGGAGGAGGAGAGAGGAAGAAAGATTTGTTCTATAAAATGGCTATAAGCAAAAAGCAATGATTTTGAAGGGAGAGAGTGAGTTTTGCATGCTGTTTCCCTCTGGGGCAGAGGAACTAGAGATGGGAGGGGTGGGAATGGTTAACCTCCCCCCATTGTACTTAACAGCTTCCCCATGCCTCTGGTTGAGTGTGTCATTTTTTCACATTAGCATTTAGTTCTTTTTAAAATTCTTGAGATAATCATAGTAATTATTCCGAAGCTACAATCCACATAATTAATGTATCAGGGCTGGCTGTGCAAATTTGAGAGCAGAATCAAGGCTAAAAATTGAAGGTATACTTTCTTTTCTTCTACTTTAGGTAAATGTCTCCTACCTCTCAACTTCCGCAGTGTTTATCTGTTGTACTTTGTACCCTGGCATTTGCATAAATTTGAATCACCTCTAACAGACTGCAGATTCCTTGAACAGGAGAACCCTGTCTCTCTCTTCTTTGACCTCCACTGCCTAACACAATGTCTAGCAAATTGCTAGAACAACGGAAGAATGGCTTACTATTAGGTAAACTAGCCTAACCCTTGGCTATTTGTTCTGGACATTTCTATAAGTGGATGGGAAAGTCTACCTAGAAGAAACTAAGCCGGAGATATTAGGGAAGAATATTTGACCACATTTTGGAAGCAGAAAATTTCTGGCATTCTAAGAAAAAAAGAAATTTTTTGGCATTCTACAAATAATAATAATAATATTATTAATAATTACAAGTACTAGCAACTTACTCTGCCAAGAACTCACAGCAGTTTGAGCATTGTTCAGATCTGGGTGGTGTTTCAAGATCCATTCAGCAGGATATCTTGAAAAGTTCATCAGTTTGAACTGGATGTGTTTGAAGGGTAGGTGCAAAAATTGTATAAGGCCGGTGGTAGTGGCGCATGCTTGTAATCCCAGTACTTGGGAGGCTGAGACAGGAGGATCTGGGTTCACGGCCAGCCTCAGCTACTTAGTGAGGCCTCTGCAACTTAGTGAGACCCTGTTTCAAAATAAAGAATAAAAAATAGGGCTGGGGGTGTAGCCTGGAGGTAGAATGCCCCTGGGTTCAATCCCTGGTACTGCAAAAAAAAAAAAATTGTATAAGGCAGATTCCTGTCTCATGAAAACTTAAAGGTTGCTGCACAAATAAGACGTGTATTTTGAACAATGAGAGTAAACTTTAAATGGGAACTCAAATTGAGAGAAGGCAGAGAGGTAGCTGGGAATTGAGAGTCAGAATGGACAGCTGAGATCAGGCTCAGTGTGGGTGAGCAGAAACAGAACCAAAGCTGCTCTCATAAGCCCATTATGTAAACGAGTCATCTATGCAACTTGGATCTGAGCTTTGGTTTTCTCCTCTACACGAGGGGTTGATAATAATCCATATTATGCTTAGTTGCGAGGCTGCTCTACAAATCAAACGAAGACATCTATAAGACCTTGCAGGCCATCAATATGACATGGTGTGGGTGGGAGTGTGGGGCAAGTGACAGCAGATGAGCTTTAAAGGGTAAGTAACATTAAGATTGACAAAAAGAAAGGGCAGGGTGTTTCATAAAGATGAAAACCACAGGTTGGGTTATTTATTTATTTATTGTGTGGTACTGGGGATTGAACCCAGGGGTGTTCTACCTCTGAGCTATACCCCTAGCCCTATTTTATTTTTTTATTTTTAAACAGGGTCTCACCAGGTTGCTGAGGGTCTCGCTAAGTTGCTAAGGCTAGCCTTGAACCTGTGATACTCCTGTCTCAGCCTCCCAAGTACTGGGATTGCAGGTGTGAGTCACTGTACCTAGTAAAAGTAATGTTAAAGGTACTAAAATATAAAACTTTCCCTTTGAAAATATTTTAGTATTTATAAAATGTAATAGGGTTAATGGTGATACAATATAAACTTACACATGGAAAGTGATATTTCTGGTTTCATAATTTTATATAATACAATAAATAACATATTAATGTTATATCTTGATTGATCATGAGGTGTTTACCTAACTCACTTTTCTGCAAATTAATTTATTAGGTTGTCAAAATTTATAATTTTAGCAACTTCATTTCAAAAAATGGAATTGAAGAGACATTACTCATTTTTAGCACATGTGAGATTGCTGATAATTTTTTATAATTTTTAACTTTGAGAAGGCTCTTTCTGCTGATGTAGCTATCACTGGAGCTGTTAAGAGTACTTTGTAGGCTATGGCAACATTGGGATGAATTTCAGATGAGTTATTTTGAAATAGAAATTTAATTTCATCTAAAGCTAAAAATTCTCACATAACTGTTTGGGCCAAGAGTTAATATTTGCATAAAGCCTCAGATGCAGACTCCAGGGATGGATGGGCAAGTCAGCCTCCCACCAGGGAGGGTCCTGGAGCTTCCCCCCTCAGTCTGCTCACTCCTCCTACCCTGGCTAGTGCTGCTTCTGCTACTGATACTACTGTCACTGCTGCCAAGCTGAGCCTGGCCAGAGCTTCCGACACTGCCTTAGGGCTCCAGGGCACACCAGCCTGCCTCATGTGCACGTAGGCACATCAGTTGGCCAGGCCAGCTGTGCATGTGGCCATTGTCGCTGGACCACTACTGCATGTGTGCGCTACTGCCCCTGCATCGCTTTCGCTCCACTTCTCTTTGCACACTCCATGATTACACTGGACTTCAACACACCAGTTCAAAGATAAAATGATTAAGAATGTCAAGGCAGCAACAGAAGAGGTTGAAAGCAAGCATGAGCTCCTTCTGCACATGGGGCCCCGTTCAACTGCACAGGTCCGCCCCGATGTATATTCTAGTGGAGGGTGAATGGTAAATAAGAATTGTATCCTGAAATACCTGGCAATGATAATAAGTATGATGAACAACAAACAGGGCGAGGAGACAGAGTGCCAGGGGATGGGGTGCACCTACTCTGACTAGGGTGGTCAGGTAAGACTTCAGATGAGCTGACGTTTGGGGAAAGATGTGGATGGATAGCGAGTGACGCTTGGTAGACTGGAGACAGGGTCTAGGTGGTAGAGGGAAGAGCAAGGTCCAGCTCCTGGGGTGGAACATGCTTGGAGAGTTCAAGCAAGAACCAGGGGGACAGAATGCCAGCCAGGCAGCAAGAAAGGCCGAGGTTAGCCGGGCATGGTGGCGCACGCTTGTAATCCCAGTACTTTGGGAGGCGGAGACTGGAGGATCCGGGTTCAAGGCCAGCCTCAGCTCTCTCTCTCTCTCTCTCTCTCTTTCTCTCCCTGTCTCTCTCTCTCTCTCTCTCTCTCTCTCTCTCTCTCTCTCTCTACTTAGTGAGGCCCTCCGCAACTTCGTGAGACCCAGTTTCAAAATAAAGTATAAAAAATAGGGCCAGGGGTGTAGCGCGGAGGTAGAACGCCCCTGGGTTCAACCCCTGGTGCCGCAAAAAAGAAAAAAGAAAAAAGAAAAAAAAGAAAGGCCAAGGTTAATAGGAAATGTAGGGAGAGCCCCATGGGGCTGAGTGACCTTGGGTTTGCTGCAGTATGTGGGAAGCCACTGGTGGGTTGAGATCTGGGGAGCAGACAGGTCAGGGGTGGGCGGTGGAAGGCATGGAGCGCTTCCCTTAAGCCTCACTTTGCAGCTCCCCGCCTCATCCCCTTTGCTCATTCATCACCTCATTCACAGGAGTCTTCCCACTCCCTCCTCCAGAGAGCCCTCAGCCATGCCGCTCTATTTGCTTACGTGCCTTCCTGACGGCTTCCTTGTGGTGAACTGGTTCTTACTCTACCGGTCTCAGCTTCAACTTCACCTCCTCTTGGAGTGAACATCTTATCCAAGATGTCTCCCCCCATAACTCTGTCTCACTTCTCAAAGATTGCTTCATAGCACCGATCACAATTTATATCCACATTATCTGCTTGTTTACTGACTTGACTCCAATTTGCAATCTTCATCATCTGTTGCTATGATTTGGATATGGTTTGAGTGGCACATGTCCCCTAACGGTTCATGTGTTAGAAGTTTGGTCCCCAGTGAAGTGATGTTAAGAAGTACTAGGGTCCTTAGGAGGTAGATCCTAGTAGGAGGTCACTGGGATCTCTAACATTGTAGTTCTCATGGGACCCTGGTTAGTTCTTGTAAGGTGGGGGGATGTAATACAAGAACTACCCCCTTCCTGACTGTTCTGGCTCCCTGATTTAACCTGTTGCATGCTTTCCTCCTGTTCTGATGCAATCTACCATGAGTCCTTCACCAGAGCTGGGCCCATGCTGGTGCCATGCCCTTCAACCTCCAGAACCATGAGTTAAATAAACCTCTTTTCTTTATAACTTTCCCAGGTTCAGATATTTTGCTATGGTAACAGAAAATGGGATAATACATCTATTTACTTATTTTTGGTCCATCTCCCAAACAAAATTGTAAAATCTGCGAAAGCAAGGAGTGTCTTCTTGTTCACTACTGCTAGGGCACAGCCTTCTTACAGCCCCAGTGACATGGTAGGGGGGAATAACCCTTGGCCAAATGAGTGAACCTCTCCCCTGCATGGACCGCCACAATACTTATTCTGTGGCTTGGCAATTCAGCTCCCGTGCCTGAAACTAGAGAATTTCATCCCCTAGTTGCAATCACATATGTGCGTACTTGTCTTTTAAGCCTGCATCTTGGCCTCCACTGAGGGAAGGCTCACTTCTTACACAGAAGCACACGTATACATACACACTTCAGTAAATCCACCTATTATTTCTTCCCTGTATTTCCAAAGCACTTTATCCCCCCACTGTCACAGGGCCCACAACCTTGTATCATATTGCATTGTAATTATTTATCTGTCTGTCTCTCCTTAATTATATAATCCCCTTGAGAACAGAGAGCAAATCCAGCTCACCTCAGCGACTCCAGCTTCTAGCACTGCCTTTGTACCTGGAGGCGATCCCTAAATATTTGGGGAATGAGTAGGTACATTTTAGGGGCTTTTTAATGCACTAGCTGCTCCTGTGATCAGATCAAATATTAATCAGACCCTGCGGGTTGAATAAAGTATGGTGTTATTTACATAGTTTTATGATTTTAAATGAAATTTTAAACACAATAATATGCATTCTTGAGCTTTCAGAGTCACTTTGCAATTCAGCATCCCACCCCACCTCCAACTGTGAAAGAGTACACCGTACATTTGCAAGACCCTGAGCCCAGAGAGATAGGATGTTGATCCAGGAAGTCGCCGTGTTGGCTCTCAGCTGTTGCTATGAACTAACGTTTATTGCTGGGCAGAAACAGACCTGAAGCGGGAACAGGAGAAGCCGGAGGTGGAACGAGGCTCCTCTTGGTGTCAGCTCTGAGACTAGACAGCCCAGTAATTTTTCCATTACAGGTGCACACAGAGGGCCAATCTCTAATTGCCTAGGCGATAATTATCCTCAGGCCGGCAGCCAAAGCCTAATGCCGCCTCTGCCCCAGGCTGGCGGCAAGAGCAGGTGCGTCGCAGGGTGGGCTTATTAGATTTATTAGAGATCAGGGCTGCTCCCTCAACTGTGGTCAGCTCCAGCAGGGCTTGCAGCTCGCTTTAACTCCTCGCTACCCGATTCCACTGTCGGACACAGCATTTGATGATCCTCTGATGTACCCTCTCCTCAATTTCTTCTCTGGCTCCCACTTAAAGAAATTATAACTTGCCTTGACTTTATAACTTACATATTTTAAGTGTGAAATAAAAAATTTAGAATAATAAGCATAAAGAGTTATGCAGCTAGAAGGAATCTCAAAGATCATCTAGCTCATCTTCCTCATTGGACAGAGGAGGATAAGATGGTCATCAGTTAGTGTATACCTGGAATAGTCAACATTTCTGACTTCTAACCAGTCCACTGTGTAAGAATGCCGCACAGTAGGACTGCACTATTGGAAACTCCTTTTCCAATTCTCACCTGTGATTACAGTCTTAGTCTGACCCAGCCCTGGATTTCCTGTCTGGTCCCCTAACTCATTAAACATCTCAGAAAGCAATAACCTTTCACCCAAACCCACCACAGAAATACTAACACCATTCTGCCATCCCACATTGTGAGCCAAGCCTTCCAATTTGCAGGCTGTTTCCAGGTGAAAAATGGATGTGCCACCAGAGAAACTTGTGATGGAAGCATTTTTCATACCCCAGGGGTGGAAAAGCCAGTGTTCTGGAAGTCCCATAGGAAGCAAAGCCCTTAAAAGCCTTAAAAAGCCCAGACAAATCCTTTTCATTGTTCTAAGACATATGAAAGGAGTGTAATGTACAACCACTAAGGACAAAAATAAGCTTCCTGCTCAAATAAAATATATTTTATAAGATCCCCAGGGTCACCTTTTTGACTGGTGACCTGAATGCTGAACTTCAATATCTGTGCAGCTGGGTACCGTATGCAATTCCTAAGCCCAGAGGGAACAGGCCCATGCATAACCATGAGCCCCGGCTCAGTCTCCATGCACAGAGCACAATGAGGAAGAATCCTGGGGGATAGCTTATATAAGAACAGATGCCAGAAAACCACTCCAGGAGTCTGTTTTCCATCAAGCAGAGAAGACTAAACACGCTTACCAGCCTACAAGCGAAGTGATTGCTACTCCTTAAGAATCAGCTCAAACTCCACCTCCTCTTGACACGAACCCCCCCAAAGCAATATGGATGTCTGCCTCTCTGCATGCCCCTCTCTGACTCTTTTAAAAATGTGAGTCTATATGGCTCTTTGGATCTTCTCCACGTCTCTTATGAAAAAATTTGAGTTAGTGACTGTGTTATTCAGCTTTCCTTTGCTGTAACAAAATACCTAAAATAAATCAACATAAAGAGGAAAGGTTTATTTTGACTCATAACTTCAGAGGTTTCAGTCCATGGTCACTTGGCCCTGTTCCCTTTGGGCCTATAGGGAGGCTGTATATCATAGAAGGGAACACGCAGTGGAGCCAGGAAACAGAGAAATAGAGAGGAAAGGCCAGAGTCCAAATATCCTTTCAATACCACACCCCCATTGACCTAACTTCCTTCCATTAGGCCACACCTCCTCAAAGTTCCACTACTTCTACTAGTACCACAGACTGGCGACCACACCTTCAAAGAGAACATTTAAGATTCAAATCTTTCTTTTATTTATTTATTTATTTATTTATTTATTTATTTATTTTGGTAGTAGGGATTGAACCCAGGAGCATTCTGCCTCTGAGCTACACTTCCAGCCCTGTTTTATTTTTTATTTTGAAACAGGGTCTCACTCAGTTGCTGAGGGCCTCGCTCTGTCGCTGAGGCAGGCTGCAAACCTGCAATCCTTCTGTCTCAGTCTCCCAAATATTGGGATTACAGGCATGCACCACCATGCCTGGTTTAAGTTCCAAATCTTAATAGTGACCAACCACATTCAGATCCAAATTTTTTCTCTCAGTCACTCCCGAATGGTTTGATGCACATGTCTACAGATATGAGCTGGACTCCTGGCTCTGCCCCTTTTTTGTGCAAGTTATTTAACTAGTGGAGGCCCAGTTTCCTGAGCTATAAAATGGGATTGCAGTGCCTACTTCACTGGGCCGTCCTGAGGTCTAAAGTGAGGTCATGCACATAGAGCAATTCACATGGTATTTGATACTCAGTGAGGTACTCAATAAATATTTTGTTCCTTACTCCAGGCTCTATACAGGCATAAGAGCCATATATGAAAACTCTTATAACTAGAAGCACTGCAAACTTCAGAATTTTCATATTCTTAATAGCTCCATCAGTTCTGGAGCAGCATGTTATACATTTAACACTTTTCAGTAATATGTCAGAATACATGGCATATGTTTAAATAATTGGAATAAAGTTTGTAAGTGGCTTCAAATAAGTCTGGTCAGATTTGCTGCCAAACATGAGTTGCGAACTTCTGAAAAAGCTTTTGTTTTTCAGAGTCTTTTATACTTTGCAACCATAGTGAAGGAGTTATGGATCTGTGTTGATGATTTATAAAGGCGCTGGGCCCCCACTACTTTTTAAGGGAAGTTTAGCATTTGTTTTCCTTAGTACCTGACTCATGGTAGGGGATGAATAAATCCTTTTCAATGATTGAGTAAAAGAAAGAAAGAATGTAGACTCCTTAAGAAATATAAAAGTGTCTTCATCCCTCCATCTCTCACAAGTGGAACTAGTCCCTTTGTTTTTCCTCCACATTCAATCTCCTGTACACATGCATTTGATCAGATACGGGGGCCTGGGGAAAAGATACATCAGAGCAGAACCAAGCTCAAAGGCAAGGGAACTTCTGGCTTTTCCCTCATTATGGTTATAAAATTATTCTTTATGAGAAAGAAATATGATTGGATATTTTCTAAAAGACTCAAATGACTGCTTTGATACTTGGAAAAGAAATCATCAACTTTCATGCTATAAATACATTTAAAGACATAGGCTAATGTGTGTGTGTGTGTGTGAGAGAGAGAGAGAGAGAGAGAGAGAGAGAGAGAGAAAGAGAAACAGAGACAGAGAGACAGAGAGAGAGACTAGGGATTGAACCCAAGGGCATTCTACCTCCAAGCTACATCCCCGGCCCTATTTTAGTTTTTATTTTGAAAAAGGGTCACCAAGTTGCAGAGGGCCTCGCTAAGTTGCTGAGGCTGATGATGAACCTGCAATCCTCCTATCTCAGCCTCACAAGTATTGAGAATACAAGCTTGCATCCCCACGCCCAGCTCATTGGCTAAAATTTGCAGTTGCCTTACACCCAAAGAGCTGAATTGTGTGTGGTTTGAGTTTACCATAGTACACTGAATGTTTTTCTCCTGCATTTAATGCCAACTAAGCAAGAACCATAATAAGAACAACTATTTGTGTATGCCTAACACTGCACCAAGTACCTTTAAATGCTGGGCAGGTTCAGGACAAGCTGAAGAAACTGAAGAGTTGAGAGACTGTTAGAACGGTCCATGAAAGAGACCAAATGAGAAGGAATCTTGAGCATGAGATAAGGGATGGGTTTACCTTACTTGGGAATGATACCCTTTCTACTAATTGTGGGATGAAAGAAGCTGTGGGCAGGAATATGGATTGGTTAATAGGCAGGAGATATGCAAAAGATGAGGATGTATCAACCCAGGGATTTTGTTTTCTTGGCAAAATAGAGCACAGCTGATGTACTGAGTGTGTAGGGTAAGGGCTGGAGTGGAGGGTTTAAACAGCATGAAGTTGGAGAGGGCCGTGTGGGGAGCAGGGCATAAACCTCACTTGAGAAACAGGAATGGCCTGTTGGTGAGAGTTCTGTGGGACATGATGGCCACGACTTGGTAATCACAGCAGCTGCCAAAGCTCTGTGGACTTTTCCAACAGTCCAGCATCCCAAATACAAGAGCAGAAAAAAATAAAAATACCATTGATTTATCAAAGTTGGGGGATGCTGCATTGAGGATACAAGACAAATTCATAAGAAAGAGGAATTGAGAATATCTGTAGGAGAGCATGTCCTCTGACCTTATGGAAAGATATGAGGACATGGAAAGACATGTTCTTTCTTCCCAGATCTGCTCTTTCCTTCCAAAGGTGGAATAATGCAGTGGTTAAGAGCACAGATCTGGAATTTCACTCTATGCATTCAAAATTTCAAAAGAAGTTTTGAATCCAAACCAAAAAAGTACACAAGAAAAATATACACCTTATGGCTCAACTGTGAATAAAATTTACCTGGTCATGATGTCATAAAATTTGAATATCATAAGAGGATGAAGATGTGAAGTTTATAATTCATATGTATGTATTTTCCAGAAGGGGACAGAAGAAACAGATCTTTATCTTCCAGAGCTAGAAGTCGAGACCTAAAATAAAGATATAGGAGTATAAGCATCTAATTGAGAAATATAGAGATAAATAATCAAAGAAAGTGTTTAAAGTGTTCAAAGCAGCTGCCTCTGGGTAAGAATGACGTGTTAGAGTGATATGGTAAGCTCTCTGGTATTACTTTTAATAAGCCTTGTAGAAATAATTGCCTTGTTAAACCATATACATATAACAGTATTATGTTTAATTTGAAATTTAAAAGACTAAATAGCTGTAGTAATTAGAGCAGTGTTTGGCACATAGCAGATAGTCTATATAACATCATTTTTCTCTTCTTATTGGTTTATGGCTCATTATTTTAAATTTTCAAATGTTGCTTATAATATTCCAGGGAGCAATTTTTTTTCAAAACTCTTTTCTGTAATATCAGCAAAAACACATAAGAAGTTTTCAAAGCATGTCTTCCAGTGACAGTGAAGTCAACAACCTGTTCTCTTTGTGACTAACCCCCTTCTATCCCTCTGCTTAGGGAACCCCAGTACTGGACAGGTTCAATTTCACTAGTTGAGAAAGGATCTGGCGTGAGATGGGCCAGGGCCAGGGCAAGGGAGTTAGGAACACCAGTGGTCTCATTCACATGAACTTAGTCCACAAACTACAGCTGTTAAATTAATGGATAAGGTAAACAGAGGACAAGGACCAGAGTGACTCAGTCTCCAATTAGCATAGCGAGTTGGTGATTCTGACACCTTATGCATATGTACATCATTTGTGTCCCTGGGCCTTCTAACCGGCAACTCATTATTAGCTCCTTAAGGGTGATGGTTCATATTGTACATCCTGCTCAAATGTACACTAAATAATGGAATATGTACTAGGTAGGGCTGCTTCTCTGAGAATGTTGTGCTATTTATTTAGCCACTGTGGAGGAAAGAGAGACCTTTCTTGTGGAGGCAAGGAATACCTGCACATTGCTATTAAATATCTTGGAGTTTTAACGATTTCAAATGTTGTTCACTTACGCTACCTCATAACATTATGTATTAGTGTTATGTATGTAACATTATATTCTACTGGGGGACACACACACAAACAAAAACAACAGAGGAATGGTGATAAATGGTGGTAAGTGCTCTACAAGAAGCAAACAAGTCACAGAGGTAGAGAAAAACCAGGGAAAGAGAATTAACACTTCGCATAGTATAATGAGGGTAGGGAAGGTCTTTTTGGGAGCTAAAATTTAAGCTGAGACCTAAAGGAAAATAAGGAATCTGGAATGGGCAGAGGGTGGACCATTGCTGCAGGCAGAGGGGTTGGTGTGTGTGGAAGGCTTCCAACGTGATAGAAATGTGGATTCTCTAGGAAGACATGGGGAAACTCATTTATCAGAAATGCAGACAGCAAAGAAGAGAGTGGACAAGAAAGAAGCAGGAAAGTTAAACAAATACAGACCAGATAAAGAGTTGGGATTTTTTTTTTCTAGATGCAATGGAAATTTGAAGGACTGTAAGCAGAGGAGTGCATGGTCCAATTTACATTCGAAGAAGATCACTGTGACTGACATTGTGGTAGACATATTGCAAGGTCAGGAGGACCAGAAAAAGTAGCAATCAATCAGCAAAGAGATTGCCAGTTAAGTCACGAGATGAAGGTGGCTTCCTTCAGGCAATGGTGGATGTGGGGAGAACTGGATGGCCTTGAGATATACTGTATTTCAGGGGTGAAGTCAAGAGGAATTGCTTTAGAATTGGATGGGAGTTGGAGTAAGGAAGAAAGGAATTCAAAATGGTACCTGGATTTCTAGCTCAAGGAAATAGACTGATGTTGGTGCCATTTTTGGAGATGTCAGAGACTATGGAAGCCTGGAGCTTGGCAGAGAGAAGTCGGGTGCTCCAGGCAGTCCAAACTTAGTAACTTCCTTGAGGCCACTCAGCTAAAGAATGACAGAGCTTGAATTGGAATCAATCCCGTGATTCTATCATATTTGTGAATAAATTATTACAAGGTTTGGGCAAAAAGGGGAAATAAATTCATTATGATTTATAGGCATTTACATTAAACTGCAATCAAGCCTTCGCTCTTTTGGAAATAAGAGTAAGGGGGAAAACTAGGGGGAGGGTCACTAGAACAGACTATCAATGTACACATTCTAGCCAATGCTTATGTGTGTAATATTGCTAGGCACATAGGAAATGCCAATATTTATAAGATGTGGCTTCTGATTGGCTCCTGACTTCAAGAAGTCTATAGTCTAACTCACTAATTCATCAGTTTCCATATGATCTACACAAAGAAATATCTGTGGATGCTATATAAGAAAATGGTTCCAGGGGAATGAGTTAAACAAACACAGATTTCCTAATTTCAGGACTTCTCAGAGCCTCTAGTCAAGCAATGTAAACTTTGTGACGCTTGAGGGTGGCAGATGTGGGGAGATATAATTTTTAACATTTTCCAAGTTTATTTGAACAGGTCTTTATTTGTCAGTCCTTTGTCTGATAACATTGTGAAATACTTGTGTTTCATGGTTCTACTCTCTGTTTCTATGAGTTCAAGTTATTTAGACTCCACACTTAAGTGAGGTCATGCAATATGTATCTTTCTGTCCCTGGCTTATTTCGCTTAATATAATGTCTTCTGGAATCGTCCATGCTGCCACAGGATTTCTTCTTTTTTAAGGCTGAATAGTATTCCATGTTGTATGTATATCACATTTTCTTTATCCATCCACCCATTGATGGACACTTGGTTTGAGCCCATCTCTTGGCTGTTATGAATAGTGCTGCAATAAACACGAGGGTACAGATGTCGCCTACGTACTGATTCCACTTCATTTGGATATATACCCAGCAGGGGCATTGTTGGATCACATGACATTCTCTTTAGGATTTGGAAAGGAAGGAAGGAAGGAGAGAGAAGGTAGACTGAGCTTACAAAGGGGCAAAGCCTCTGTCTCCATGCCCTCCGCCTCCTGAGGCTGGCTGTCACCCCCTGGCTGATTCTCCCCATTGTCTTGCACCACATGGCAGTGAGGCCACCATGCCCACCCAGCCCTGCTGGCAGCCGCCACCTCCCGAGTCCGGGCCAGGCTGATCTGGGCCAGTTCTCCCCTGCTGTCAGGTCCTTGCGCCTGGAAGCCTCTCCAGGCTCAGCCGCTTGCCCTCCCCAGACATTTCTGCCTCTGGAAACTTCAGACATGCTGTGGTCATTGAGGAGAATCCACAGATGGCCTAGGAGGAGGTGAAGGTCTGCAGCTGTTCACACCTGCCCCTGGACATGAGCATGGTGAGACAACATTTCATGGAATGTTAGCGACCAGGAAACCCGTGCCCAAACTTGCAGTTAGGGGAACCGCTGAAATGAAAACCTGTGATAGGATGGTTAACCACGGCTAGAGCGTATGGAAACTTGCTGACCCCTGAGTGCCAGATACAGGGCTTTACCTGCTCTGTCTCCTCTAAGCCTCACAGGACCCTGTGAAGCAGCATGATTAGGATTCCCATTTTGAGGACAATGATAAAAGCAGAGAAATGAAGTCTCTGACCCTAAGTCACACAGAGAGTTGGCAGCAGACCAGAGAGATGAACCCAGATCCAACCCAGCCCTGCCCAGGTGCTAAATTCCTGGCACAGGCAGCGGTGCCCTGCTCGCACATCTCCATCCTGCCACAGCTATCTACCAACTATCTCAACCTGCCACTCAAATTAACTAAGACACTCCCAGTAAAATTAATTGTCAGTGCCTTTTAAAATCAAAAAGAAACTTGAAAACAAGAGTTTCTCCAAAGGTTAATTAATTCAACTCAACTCATCAAATATTTTTGAATATCAACTCTGTAACAGAGGAATAAAGAGGAGAGGCCAGAAAGAGGAAATATAATAAGAAAATACTGGAAACAGTTCAAATAATGCTGTGTCTGTAGATGAAGGTATCACTACCAATCTCATTTCTTTACATGGGGAGGAAAGGGCAGCGGGGCGGGACCTGAAGGGAAACACTCCAAGACCTGGATGCATGTATGTTTGTGTTGCTTTGAACCTCACTGTGATGCATAATTGCAATGCATCAATAAACGTATTAAAAATATAAGAAAATACTTGGTTCTTGTTCTCAAAGAGCTTTTCATTTGTAGGTGAAAACACCCAGATAGGAACTGAACCTACGCAAGTTTTTTAAGTGACCTAGCTGTAAAAAAAAAAAAAAAGAAAAAGGAAGAAGAAGAAGGTGGATAAAAATATTGTCCAAAAGGAGCACAAACCAGGCTGACATTTCGCTGGGCTCAAGTGTCGGAGACAGAGACACACGCCCCAGTCTCCCTGGCTCTGTCTGCCTCACCATGGTAACCGACAGGGCCTCATCGGCCAGATGGTTTTTTATATCTCTGCGTGTAGCTGGGGAGGAGAATATGCATGAATGGATGGCTGAGTAACCCCCACTCTGTCTGCATCCCAGCGACCCCAGATATGCCTCTCAAATGAATCCCTGTCTAAGCAGCACATCTTGAGAAATCTCCTTGTGTATCAGAAAATGAGTGCCTTAAACAGGTGCACACCAAATCCCCAGTATCCCAGCCGATGGGTCAGAGCTGGGATGCTGTATTAGTTTGCTAGAGCTGCCATAACAAGAGACACAGACTGAGGGGCTTAAACACCAGAACTTTATTTTCTTATAGTTCTGGAGGCCCGAAGTCCAGGATCAAGGTACTGCCAGGTTTGTGTTTTCTCTGAGGCCTTTTTCCTTGGCTCTGGAACGGCCACCTTCTTGGCCTGTGCTCACGCAATCTCTGGTGTCCCTTCACATGTCCAAATTTCCTCTTCTTATAAAGATATGTGTCAGATTGGATTGGGGTCCACCCTAAAGATCTCACTGTAACATTAGTGCCCCTTTAAAGGTCCTGTTTCCCAATACATCACATTCCAAGGTTGGGACTTCAGCATGTGAATGTTGGTGGGATGCATCCAGCATGACACACCGGCTCTCACGTGGGTGCTCTCCTACCAGCCCATCAGGCCCTCGGTCCTCCTCACAGAGTGTGTCAGAATCCTTGAGACACCTTAAAATCCAGATTCCTGGACACTGGCCAGGGGTAGTGCCCGGGAGGGTTTGAGCTTCCGAAGATAAAAAGACAACATCTTTGACCTCAAGAAGTTCCCAATCTAATAAAAAGCAGACAAAAGCAAAATTGCGATGCAGCATTGCCAATGTTTTCACTAGTTATAAACCAGATCCAACTGGAGCATTGCCTAAAAGGTGGCTGCTATGAAGGTGGATCAGGAATGTCCCCCAAAGGCTCATGTGCCCAAGGCTTGGTTCCCAATGCGGTGCTGTCCAGAGGCGGGGCTTTGGGGAAGCGACTGGACGATGAGAGCTCTGATCTCATCAGTGGATCCATCCATTAATAGCCGAATGGACCACTGGGAAGTGGTGGAAACTATAGATGGTGAGGCATGGTTGGAAGTACGTCACTGGGGCAGGGGGGGAAGGGGGAAGGAGAAAAGGGGAAGAGAGAAGGGTGATGGGGAAGAGGGATGAAAAGGGGAGGAGAAGGGGAGCGGAGTGGGGAGGAGCTGGATCTTAGCACAAGGGAGCATAGGGAGGGAGGTCACAAGTACAAAACAGTAAAACAGTCTAGAAACAGGGACAAGGCTGGGATTATGGATCAAACCCCAGATTGGACCTTGATTGTGGATCAAGCCCTAGATTGGACCTGCTATTATGGGAAATAAGGAGCTGCTAAAAAGTCAAGCAGGGACGCACCTGGTCAGATTTGCATTTCAGAAAGGTCACCCCACAGAGGATGGCCTCCCCACCTCTAATGTCTCACATCCTCCATAGCTGGGCCTCCCCAGACTTATTGCCACCAGACTCCACACCCAGTCTCCCCTCCACCATCCCAAATCAATCGAAGCTCCTTAACCTGACCTGATATATTATGTGTGTGTGTGTGTGTGTGTGTGTGTGTGTGTGTGTGTTTGCATAAGATGCTTCTAATGCCTAGGAAGTTATCTCCATACTGCCTGCTCTGTCCTCTCCATCTTTGCACATAGCAGAAACCTCCCTCCCTAGAAGCCTTCCTTCTCTGTGGGTCCATGGTTTGAGCTCTAGCTAGCAAGGATGATCAATCCTGCTATATTTTATGATCAGTGTATAGTTTGTCCCTTTCCCACTATGTCATAGTTCATTGATCCCAGAAACTATATTTCTCATCTCTATAGTCCCGGTGCCCATCACAGCACTTGTATATTGTTGGAACTCAGTGAACTAAATAAAGCAAATAAATACTAAAAGATGAATAAATGAAGCCAGCTAGGGAATAAGGAATGGATTCTTTTTGGCACTCTCCCACTAATCTACTATGGGACCCAGAACAATTTATCTCATTTCTCTGGACTTTATCTTTTTCATCTGCCTTATAAGGTATTTGTCTCATCTTGAATATCCATGCCAATTCTAATATCTTAATCATTCAGCGCAGGAGCCAGCAGCTCTTGCTTTGTTTTTATTTTTTATTTTTCCCTAGCTCAGAAGGGCTTCAGCTTCCTGCAGCTCCAGGGGTCTGCTCCCTGTCACAGATCAGTCATGTCAGTCACTGCATGGCTTCCCATCTGTTCCTCGCTTTCCTGGCTTCCCCATGTCATCACTTCCCGGCCTGGGCTCAAATCAGGAGCTCTGCCTCCCTCAATAGGCCCTTTTCCCAAGCAGAGCCTAAAAGCAATTTCTTCCTCTGTGAAACGTGCCCAACCACTCAGCCCCCAGCGCTCTCTTGTCTGCATCGATGACCACAGCACTCAGAAAAAAGCCAAACCATCGCTGCATCCGGAGCAAAGGACAAAGGGGCGATTCACTCACTCAACGAACAGTTGTTGAGCATCTGCTGTTCTCTCGTCTTCTACTGGTGCTGAAGTTACAATAATGAGCACAACGTATATAGTGCTGCCCTAATGGACCCATGTGTCTGCATGTGCTGTATAACAAAATACCAAACACAGGGACATCACCAACATCTGGCAATGGGTGTGGGGATGGGAGAGACCATTACAAAGGGACAACAAGAAATTTTTGGAGTGGCAGTACCTTCCTTGTCTTGATTCAGTAATAGTTTTATAGTGCCTACATATGTCAAAACTTAAATTGTACACTTAAAACATTGAGTAGCTAGGTGTGGTGGTGCACGCCTGTAATCCCAGTACTTGGGAGGCTGAGACAGGAGGATTGCAGGTTTGAGGCACTCCTCAGCAACTTAGTGTGATCCTGTTTCAAGATAAAAGATAAAAGGGCTGGGGGTGTAGTTCGGAGATAGAATACCCCTGGGTTCAATCTCTTGTACCAAACAACAACAACAACAAAATGTTCAGTTTATTCTATGCCAAATATACCTCAATAAGATAAAATTCAAAAATAAAGTCATTCAGATCAAGAAAATGAGAAATAAGATTTGTATGTTTCCATGGTGTGGGGATGGAGAGAAGAAGGAATTTGGCAGGGGGCTTTGTAAAGATAGGGAAGAGCTAGGCACAGGGGTGCGTACCTGGCCTACTTGGGAGACTGAGGCAGGAGGATCACAAATTTGAGGCGAGCCTGGACAACTCAGGGAGACTCTGTCTCAAATTAAAAAAAAAAAAAAAGCGCCAGGCGTGGTGTCGCACGCTTGTAATCCCGGTACTTGGGAGGCGGAGACTGGAGGATATGGGTTCGCGGCCAGCCTCAGCTACTTAGTGAGGTCCTCTGCAACTTCATGAGACCCGGTTTCAAAATAAAGGATAAAAAATAGGGCCAGGGGTGTAGCTCGGAGGTAGAATGCCCCTGGGTTCAATCCCCAGTACCGCAAAAAAATAAATAAATAAATAAATAAATAAAAAATAAAAAATAAAAAATAAAAAATAAAAAATAAAAAATAAAGGGCTGCGGATGTAGCTTGGTGGTAGAGCGCCCCTGGCTTCAATCCCCAGTACCACAAAAAATTTTAAAAATTTAGAGATATACGTACATAGCATTATTTGAATGCCCATCTCAAAGACAGGTATGGGGGAGGGAGAGAGAGGGATGGAATCTGGAGGGAAGGGCTCCAAGTATTGTGTGCATGTATACTCCTATCACTCTATACCTCAGTATGATGGATAATTACAATGCACCAACAAAAGTATAAAAATTAAGAAATAAAAATAAGGAAGGAGGATAGACCTGTAAGATATTTTTATCATCTTAAAAAAGAGGGCTAAGAACACACTTAGACCCATCATTTCCATTTCCATTTGGGAATCTGAGGCCAAGAGGGTTGTGATGGTTTTCCTAGGGTCCTATAACTCATCTCTGGTCATTAATACTGTGAATAACAACTACTTTCATTTCAGCAACCACTAAGAAACATGCCCTGTGAGAGGTGCTTGAAATCCATTATCTCCCCAGTCCTCGCTACTCCCATTCTGAGCAGGCATCATTATTCCCTTGTAATAGGAACAAGGAAATAGGCTTAGTTAAATACCTTGCTGAAACCCACATGGCTAGAAAATTGGAAAGCTATGATTTAAATCCAGGGCAGCCTGAGTCCAAAAATTGGACTTTTTTCATTTTAATAAAACCTAATATTAATAATTACCTGCAAATCATTTTGATTATATGTATTAGGTAGGAGTATATCAATCTTAGAAAATACAGGACCTTTGAGGGTGATGAAAATGTTTTGGCACTAGATAGAAATGATGGCTGGACAACACTGTGAATGTACTAAATGCCACCGTTTTGTACATGTAAAAAAATGGCTAACTGAAACTTAAATCTTACATGAATTTCATTTCAATTAAGAAAAAACAAATGTTTAACTTTAGTAGATGTAAAACACATAGCTTTATCATTAAAATCAGCAAAATGGAGTTATCGTCCTCTGCCCTATTTTATTAAGAGCTATGATTTTGAAAGCCCTCTGGAAACATCTGGTAAAAGCTGCAGAATAATAACAATGACAAATCAGAGCATGTTCACAGTATGGGTACGGCTGCAAGAGCTCTCAGCCACGGTGAGGGGCGCTCCATGCAGTCAGGGGCTGGAGGTTTGCCCGTCTTCTACCTTGGGTGAGCTTAGTTTTCTAAAATGAGGATAGTATAACCCACTCTACTTGCCTGAGAGTCTTATTGCAAGACTCAAAAGGGGAAAGAGTTGGATGATCTTTGTTAATATAAAAGGCAAAACAAAATGGAGACAGTATTATTATCATTGAAAACACTGTCATTTGGGGGAAAAGGGCTACTCAGTTGTGGGGCCCTGGTAGGAGAGAGGATGTTCACACCACATCTAATGAGACAGTAGTGAATCTACACGGGCTCTGTGACTCCAGTGACTGATAGAATGTGGCCAAGGTGACGCTGTGCCAGTTGCTGGGGTCAGCACTTAGAAACTTGCAACTTCTATTTCCCGTCTCTTGGAGAAGCCAGTCAGTCATTTTGCAATAAGTCTGACTATTTCTAAGACCCCTGTGGTTTGGAGAAACCTGAGCTGGCCTCATGCAGAGCCTGGATGGAAAGAGAGATGCTGTTCCAACCACCTCAATCCAAGCACTAGACATGCGAGAGAAGAAACCGTTTTGGACATCAGTGGATGTCTTATGGAGATAAACGGAGGAACCCTGCAGAGTCAGAACTGAAGCCCCAGACACAAGGCCCCAATAGAGCTATTTCAGCTGTCTGCAGTTCTTGGGGCCACCCACTGAGGCCCCAGTTATCGTGGAGCTGAGGTGATCCATCACCACTGCCTAAATCCTTACCCCCAGAATCAGGAACAAAATAAAAAGGTTCTCGATCAATTCCATTGACTGCGTGGGTGGTTGGTTATACGGCAATAGATAGCTGGAGTACTGAGAAGGCAAAGATCATGCAATGTGGAATCCGGCTGAGTTTGATTCCAGGCTCTTCCACTCATGGTGTGCTCTCGAGCACCTGAATCAGCATCTCTGAGCCTCAGTTTTCTCATCTCTCCAGTAGGAACAGTCACGCCTGCATTGCTGGGTGATTGGGACAAATATGCAAAATGTATGCAGACTTGCAGGCATGTAGTAACTTAATAAATGGTTATTATTTTAATTCTAGCTGAGTTTTCAGTCCTCCTACATTAAAAAAATGAAAACATTTTTGGAAACATTTCTGCAACTAATTTGTTCATTTGATTCAGTTGGATCCAAATAAGATGCCAGATTGCTTTCCTAATCAGAGCCCCCTTAGCAGGATTCTGTCCTGTTGGGAGCTCTTTTCCCTGGGGATGCCACCTCCTGCACCCCCAGTATCCTTACAGCCCTCCTTTCCCCATATGCTTTTGAACCTGAGGATCTGTGTTGGATAGCCAAGGGCTCCAGTGCCACCATAGACTTCCAGAGTTAGGAACCACGGGACAGCATCAGGGTGCAAGGGTTCAATCCTTTTGACCCTTCCAGCTAATTAAACTCCTGGCTGAGAATCTAACAGAAAGGCCTGAGGTTTATATTTGCAGCCAGCTTTCAACTAGGTCTTCTGCCAATCAATTGCTATTGCAGCTGTCAGTCCTGAATGGGGTGTGTCTGGACCTTTGGCACTAATATGAATGCCAAATATCCCCTGGAGCCCCCTCCTCTGCCCCTTCATTTGCTTTCTCCTGCCATAGCAACTGTCTGGCATGGGGCCAGAGCGGGAGGCAAACTGACAGCCCCCCTACCACCACCACCGCCGCCACCAAGTCTCTTTAATTTCCTGTCCCTCCAAAATCCAAGAAGCCTGTTAGGAGCTGCATAGATAGACTGAGTTATCAGTTCCAAATCCCAGCAGCAGGATGGCAGGAGATCATGAGCAGCCAGCTAAGGGCTGGAAGCGTGGTTTCTTTATAAGAAACCACTGTCTGGTTAAACAGGATTTTCCTCTCTTTTTCCCCTTCCTATAACAAAGTCCAAGTGGGGAAAAGATGAGGAGCTGAGAGGACAGTTGGTGAGAGAGACCAGTGGCACGGAGCCCTGCTTGTCACAGCCACGTGAAGAGCCTGGGGGCTCTGAGCTGCCTGCCCAGCCACCCTCTGAGATGGAAGGCGTCATCGTTGGCCTCTGTGAAACGGCAGCTGGAGTGCTGCAGCCTGGATGATTATTTCCCCATCTTCCTGTAAACACAGTATCCCCTTAATTAGTGCCCGGGCGTCTCTGACGTCAGACAGCAGCACTCCTGGGGCAGCCAGCCATTTATCACCAGCTAAAACCAGCCCAGCTTCCGGGAGCAATTGGTGCCCCCAGACGCCTCCCTCTGTCTGGAAAGAGAGCCAGAGGGAGCCGCAGCAGAGAAAAAGAGAAAAATGTTCACACCAGTGAAGTGGAGCTAATTCCCTCGGGACCTGCCGGCTGTTCACAGGGCCCTGACAATAGCGCAGAGACGGGGACAAGGTGATTGTGGGGCAACTCTTCCCTCTCTGCATCTTCTAGAAGGAACTAACATGGATTGAGCCCAGGGCTATAGAAAATCTAATTCTGTGTCTGCCTTATCCCCATTTCATACAGGAAGAAGCTGAGGCTCAGCGAAGTTTTTATTCCTATAGCTAGTATATTAGTTTTGATGTTTAAAAAAATCATAAAAAATTTCCACAATTGAGTTGTTGAAAACCACAGGAATTTATTCCCTTACAGTTCTGAAGGCCTGGAGTCTGAAATCAAAGTACCAGCAGGGCCATCCTCTCTCTCAGCCCTAGGGAAGAATCCTTCCTTGACCCTTCTGGTTTCTCATGGTTGCCAGTGATCCAGGGCATTTGGTAGTGTGACTCCAACTTCTGCCTCCATCTTTGCATAGTTGCTGTCCCTCTCTATGTCTCTATGTCCAAATTTTGTATCTTATTCTAAGGACACCAGTCATTGAATGAAAACTACCTTAATCTGGTATGAGCTCATTCTAATTTGATTACACTTGCAAGGACCCTGCTTCCAAAATCACAGGTTCTGGGTGCCCCTGAATTTGGGGGACACTATTCCACCTAGTACAGTCTAAGGGGCCAACCACAGACGGAAGCCCAGGTTGGCTAAGGTGGGTGTTCTTTAGGACCAATCAACTGTTGCCAGGAAGGAACTCACAGTGTAGTACGTATCCAGGGAAACTCAGAAACTTGGCCCCTGGACATAGTGTGCCACCCTATACCCTGCTGACCTCTGAGACTTAGCTCTTATCCATGAGGCTTGCTCCTTCATTCCTGCCAACAACCCAGACTTTCGCCCACATCTCTTTTGGGCTCCATGAGCACAATTTCAGAAAGAAATTCCCCTGACAGCTGGCATCCAACAGTCCCCAAACTGATTACTTACTTAGACTCAGCTCACTGAAATGGCTGCTCCTCCCTGCCACCCCTCTTTGGCACTTCAGTGAAGTACAATGTTTGTCTCTCCAGCTTCTGCCCACACGTGCCCCTTTTTAGGGCCACATGAATTCAGAGCCCCTACCCCTAAGCCCCCTATAACACTCCTACAGGGTTGTCATGCACTCTTAGCTAAGTATCAGCTGCCTGAGGGAGGCAGCAAGGGTGACTGTGGTAGGTGATTTGAGGTGTCACCTGGGCTGGATTGGGGGACACTCTGCTAGTGGAGCATGATTCTTCTGAGTGCTATAGCAGGCCGAGCTCATCCCTCTCCTGCTGAAAGGGAAACCCAGGTGGTTTCGCTTTTGACTGGGACGCCTGGCACGCCCCAGGTGTGTCTGCCAGGTATCTCCAGAGATCGGCGTATGAGTGGCAGACTGGGGAGGCCTGCCCTCCATGTAGGCGGGCACCATCCAATCAGCTGGGCGCTCCAGTACAACAAAAGGCAGAGGAAAGGTGAGTTCTCCCTCTCTTTCTCTCCTGGAGCAAGGATGCCCTTCCTCTCCTGCCCTTGGACGACAGAACTCCAGCTCAGAGTCACCATCAACTCTTCTGGTTCTGAGGTCTCTGGACACCAACTGAGCCACACTACTGGCTTCCCTGGGTCTCCAGTGTACAGACAGCATATCGTGGGACTTCTCAGCCTTCATAATCAAGTGAGCCAACTCCCCTAATAAATCCCCTTTTGTGTGTCTCTAGATAGTCTATCAGTTCTGCCTCTCTAGAGAATCCTGACTAAAACAATGACATTATAAAGTAATCATGTAGCGGGGGGGGGGTGGCCCATGCCTGTAATCCCAGTACTTGGGAGACTGAGACAGGAAGATCACAGGTTTGGGGCCAGCTTTAGCAACATAACAAGACCCTCACCAACTTAATAAGACTCTTTCAAAATAAAAAAGGGCTGGGGGTGTAGCTTAGATGTAGAATGCTCCCAGGTTCAATCACCAGTTCAAAACAAGAAGAAGACCAGGTGTGGTGGCGCACACTTGTAATCCTAGTACTTGGGAGGCGGAGACCGGAGGATCTGGGTTCGTGGCCAGCCTCAGCTACTTAATGAGGCCCTCCGCAACTTCGTGAGACCCGGTTTCAAAATAAAGGATAAAAAATAGGGCCGGGGGTGTAGCTTGGAGGTAGAATGCCCCTGGGTTCAATCCCCATACCACACACACACACACAAAAAAAAAAAACACAAGAAGAAGCCAGGTATGGTGGTACATGCTTATAATCCCAGTACTTGGGAGGCTGAGACAGGATGATCGCAGGTTTGAGACCAGCCTCAGCAACTTAGTGAGACCCTGTTTGAAAATAAAAAAATAAAATCAAGCTGGGGTTGTATCTCAGAGGTAGAATGCCGAAAGAAAAAAGAAAGAAAGAAAGAGAGAGAGAGAGAGAGAGAGAGAAAGAAAGAAAGATAGGGAGGGAAGGAAGGAAGGAAGGAAGGAAGGAAGGAAGGAAGGAAAAAAGGAAGGAAGGAAGGAAGGAAAAAAGGAAGGAAGGAAGGAAGGGAGGGAGGGAGGAAGGAGAAGGAAAGAGAGGGAGGGAAGGAGGAAATAATCGTTGTTTTGGTTTGAGACAGACTGGGGTTTGACCTTGAAACTTCCTCCTTCAAGCTGCACCATGAGCTACCTGTCTTTCAGATCCTTGGTTTCTTCATCTATAAGATGAGTGACATAGTATTGACCTGCCTGGGTTGTACTGAGGAGCAGACAGGAAGTGTGGCCAGTGCGTGGGAAAGTGCTTATCAAATGCACAGTAGTGCCCTCAGTGCCCTGCCCAGCTGGGTCACCCCTTCAGCATGCTCCCACCTGACCTCCAACCACCAGCAGCCACATGGACTTCTGCTGTCGGGACCTGCTTTGCCCCCAGAAGGTGGGCTGGAAGTGCCAGGGAACATATGTTCCCTGGGGGCAGCCCTCTACACATGACTGTCAGGCCTGTGCGTTTATGCCCCGCGCCCATGTCCCTGGAACGGCTCAGAGCTGCATGGTCCACGCTGCTCCTGGAGGGTCCCCAGTGGGATTAAGCTCCAGTTGTCCTTGGTGGGGGCTGGCTTCATAAAGTGCCCTTCTTCATTCTGTCACTTCTCGGTCACTCTTCCTCACTCCATGATCTCTCTTCACCCCCCAAATAAACTGCTGGCATCCAAATCCTCATCTCTGGGTCAGCTTCTGGGGACCCTCACACTAGCACAAAAGTAAAGCACAACCACACACAGCTCATTGGTAAGACTCTCTTACCAATAAAGAGTATGTTTTATTTTGAGCTGAAATCTGTCCCTGGTGTTTCACCATAGGTCTCAATCTTGTCTCCCTAGGCAATAGAAACTGCTTTCTTTTCCTTGTCTTCTCCAGAGACCTCTGAAAACAGCTTCCAGATGCCACATGTCTTGCCTTTGGCCCACAGGGAAGTCTTCTATTCTCTACTGTAAACTGCTCTGTGTTGTGCTGTCATTCCGTGTATCAAGTCTTCTGGTCCATCTCCCTCTGATTCTGCAGGAGCCAGATCTATATCCTCTGGGAGCAACACTCTCCACCCTGTTCCTAGGAATATCATCTGCTTTGTTTAATCTGAACCATTAATTGGATGTACTTTTATGGTATTGTGATGCAGAGAGAGAAAGGAGAAAGAAGAGGAAGAAGGGAGGAAAGGAAAAAGAGAAGGAGAAAAAGACAGAGGGGAAGAAGGGAGCAATCAAGTAGCTCTTCCTTCTCCTAGAGACTGCTCCTTAATCCTTACGATTCATCCAGCTCTTTTTTCAGCTTTGTGTAGCAGAAAGAATGATTTATGGACCTTGTATATATGAGTTCAACCCTTCAACATGTACTCAGTGCCTACTGTGCGCCAAGTTCAGGGAGTTCTGGAAGGAACGATGCAGTTTCTGACTCTCGGGAGCTCCCTGCTGATAGAGCTCACCTGGCAGCTCTTTCTTATGATACTGGCACCCTAATGTTTCCATTGAGGGGTACTCTCTTCCCTACTTTTAGTTCGTGTATTTTGGATGGAGATGAGTATGAGGCGGCATCAGTGAAAACCAATCATGCCAGCCGGGCGTGGTGGTGCACACTTGTAATCCCAGTACTCGGGAGGCTGAGACAGGAGGATCCAGGTTTGCAGCCAGCCTCAGCTACTTAGTGAGGCCTCCGCAACTTAGTGAGACCCTGTTTCAAAATAAAGAATAAAAAATAGGGCTGGGGGGTGTAGCTCGGAGGTAGAATGCCCCTGCGTTCCATCCCCAGTACTGAAAAAAAAAAAAAATCATTCCCTGGACCACATCGTCAGTCACAGAACCCAAGCTGTGCCCATGAGAAGCCTCTTGAAGCTTCCGCAGCCAAGTTGCTCTTTCCGCTGAGCAAGTGGGATGTAAGCTAACTGCGATTCTCCTTTTGTCTTGATGGAGACCCCTGAGTCATGGTGTAGACAGAGGGACAGAGCTGAGAGTGGGAGGAAGAAAGGATACCCAATGATCTCACTCAGAATTCCATCTGAGCACCAAACCGTGGCCATGATTCAAGCCAGCTCCCTGTGGCCTTTTCAATTTAGAACCAATAAGCATTCCTATTTTGCAAGCTTGAATTGTTTCTATAATTTGCAACCGAAGGAGTCTTGACAAATACACAGTTGAGCCAACACCTATAATATGTGATATGTGCTATTGATTCAACAGATATTTATTGAGTAGCTACTCTGACTGCACTTTCATGCACTTTTCCATATTTCCCCTGAACTAAATATTAAAGGCAATCAACACTTTGCCTCATGGACTGAAAGACCAGGGATGGCTTCTCCTCCAGGGTGTGGCATTTGAGCTCAGTCCTGCGACAAGAGACTGCAGTGGGGAAGCAAGTTGCAGGCAGAGGAATTGGCGTGTGTTGTAATGTGCAGCCACAAGAGAGATTGAAACATATTGGATGAAGTATTAGTAGATGATTGGAAAAAGAACTGTATTATCTCTTCAAGTTTTAGTTTACTCATCTTTATTTTTTTTTTTCCGGTACTGGGGATGGAACCCAGGGGCATTCTACCTCCGGGCTATACCCCCAGCCCTATTTTCTATTCTTTATTTTGAAACAGGGTCTCACTAAGTTGCGGAGGGCCTCACTAAGTAGCTGAGGCTGGCCGCGAACCCGGATCCTCCGGTCTCAGCCTCCCAAGTACTGGGATTACAAGCGTGCGCCACCACGCCCAGCTCCTCATCTTTAAATGACTAACACACAGAAGTATTTTGAGAATTAAATAATAAACATATATAAAGCATCTACTATAATCTATAACATAGTTGGTGCTCTATAAAGGTTAATTGCTTTTGTAAGTGCTTGTGTATTACACATATCTGTTTTAAAACCATCCTGAAAATTCATGTTAAACTCATTGAGCTAAGGAAATAACTTCAGGTGGTAAGTCGCATTCACAAGAACATATTAAGAGGATCAGAAATGATAAATAAAAAGGTAGATATAACAAAAGCTAAAAATATATACTAGTTCCATTTCCTTCTCCCACCTTACTTAAAAGATATAAATTTATATAAAGTAATAATTATAACAGTGTATTATTAGGCTTATAATTTATAGGTATAATATGTATTAAAATAATGCATCAAAAAGGAGGAGAAGAGCAATATAAACCTATTTATATCTCACTGGAATTAAATTAGTATAAACTTAAAACTAATTTTGATAAGTTAAAATATATATGCTAAGCCCTAAAAGCAACCACTAAGTATATTTTTTAAAAGCAAAAAATTTTTAAAGATATTGAAATGCTGCATTAGAAAATATTCAGTTAATACAAAAGAAAGCAGCAATAAAAAAATAAAGGAATTAAAATACTTGAGACACAGAGAAAATAAAAAATAAAATGGCAGATGGAAATTCATCTATATCAATAGTAACATTAAGTTTGAATGGATAAAACAATCCAATCAGAATGAAGATTGTCAGACTGCATAAAAAAATGTTCCAGTTATATATTGTTCATAGGCAGCACATTTTAGATTCAAAGATACAAGTAATCGTAGGTAAAAAAATGAAAAAGGACATTATGCAAACATCAACCATAAGGAAGCTGACATGGCTATATGAATAGAAAAATAGATATTAAAACAAAGAATGTAAGTTACTGGAGATAAAGGGACATGTTTTATAATTTTAAATATATATTTGTTCCCATCACGAACAAATAATCATAAATATGTATGTACCTAATAACTCAATACCAAAATGCATGAAACAAGAATTGACCAAAATAAAAGAAGAAATAGGCTTTTCAACAATAATAGTAAGAAACGTCAATATCCCACCTTAAATAATGGCGAGAACAACTAGACAGATGGTCATCAAGAATATGGAAGACTCAATGGTCACTATAAACCAACTGGATCTAACAGATATTTATAGAATACTACATACAACAAGAGCAAAATATATATTCTCTCTAGTGCATACAGAACAGTCTCCAAGCCGGGCGTGGTGGCACACGCTTATAATCCCAGTACTTTGGGAGGCGGAGACCGGAGGATCCGGGTTCGCGGCCAGCCTCGGCTCTCTCTCTCTCTCTCTCTCTCCCCTTAATGAGGCCCTCCACAACTTCGTGAGACCCGGTTTCAAAATAAAGTATAAAAAAAAATAGGGCCAGGGGTGTAGCACGGAGGTAGAACGCCCCTGGGTTCAATCCCCGGTACCGCAAAAAAAAGAACAGTCTCCAGCATAGATCATATATTAGGCCATAAAAAACTCAAAAAATTTAAAAGAATAGATATAATACAGAATATATTCTCTGACCACAATGGAATGAAATTTGAAATCAATAACAGAATTAATATAAGGAAATCACACTGAGTGTGGTGGCACACACCTATAATCCCAGTACTTGGGACACTGAGACAGGAGAATCGCAGGTTCAAGGCCATTCTTAGCAACTTAGCGAGACCCTCAGCAACTTAGCAAGACCCTGTTTCAAAATAAAAAGTAAAGAGGGCTGGGGGTATAGCTCGGAGGTAGAATGCCCCTGGGTTCAGTCCCCAGTACCAATAAAAAAAATTAAAAAAGGAAAATCACAAGTATGTGAAAATTAATCAACCCACTATTAAATAACCATTGGGTAAAAGAAGAAATAAAAAGTATAACTTGAAAATGAATGTAAATGAACACACATGTCAAAACTTATGGAATACAGCTAAGGTGGCACCTAAGGGGGAACTTATAGCTATAAATGCCTATAATAAGAAAGAAGAAAGATCCCAAATCAATAACCTATTCTTCTACTCTAAGATACCGGTGGTAGGGCAAACTAAACCCAAAGCAAACAGAAGGAAGAAAATCATGAAGACTAGAGTGGACACTAATGAAATAGAAAACTGAAAAACAATAGAGAAGTTAATGAAATCAAAAGTTAGTTCCTTTAAAAGACTGACAAAATTTAAAAACCTCAAGCTTGATTGACAAGAAAAAGAGAGAGAAGACTCAAATTATTATTTGTGTGTGTGTGTGTGTGTGTGCGCGCGTGTGTGTGTGTGCGCACGCATGTGCGTTACTGGGAATTGAACCCAGAGGCATTCTACCTCCAAGCTACACCCCAGACCAATTTTATTTCTTATTTGGAAATAGCATCTCACTAAGTTTCTGAGAGACTCACTAAATTGCTGAGGCTGTCCTCGAACCTGCGATCTTCCTGTCTCAGCCTCCCAAATACTAGGATTACAAGCATGCACCACCACACCTGGCTAGAAGACTCAAATTATTAGAATC
>PVJS01016052.1:0-38006 GCA_004027185.1 Glis glis
TGAATTAGTGGTTGCTCCGATCCTAAGACTCCAGCTCTTAGACCGTTCGACCAGCTACTGGTTCCTCTGACTCTCCACGTGCAGTCAGAACCTGGGACTACATTGCTTCAAACTGTAAGCCCATCTGATAAATCCCTTTTTTCAAATATACTCATTCTGTGTATTCTGTTAATCTAGAGAACCCTGTCCAATACAGGAGTGGTTCCAACTAGGAATATGGTCGGGAAGTTCTGTGTGCATATGTGTATGACAGTCTGTGAAGAAGAACCACTACCTGCTTGCAACTTCCTATCATATGTTGTAACTCCACTGAACTCTTCACAAGTGTCTGAGAGATCAGAAAAATAGTGAGGAAAATCATAGAAGTGATTTTAAAACCATTCTCTATGCAATTGTGTGCTAATTCAGACACCACTTACATTCGATTCTGAAAGGAATGAGCAGTTCACAGAGTCCCTGATTGGAAAGGGAGTCCTGCATCTGCTAGCACCTTCCCACTCCCAGTTCTGAAAAGATTCTAGTGCTTGAGAAGATGGGCCTTACACCAATCCTGGAGAGCAGGGTCAGGCATAGGCATTCTGTGGGAAGTCCTGGGGCCAGCATGGTCACAACCAAAATCCAGGATACTCACAGCCTGATGGTGGATACCCATCCGACAGGGATAATGGATAGAGAAAGCCACAGCTTGACTTTGAGAAGGCTCCTCAGAGAGGATCAGTAGCCAGTGCTGTCTTACAACTTCAGAGGTCAGCACATGGTGGTCTAGACTTGACCTGGAGCTATGCATCACTCCACCAGCCACTGACCACCACCCTTGCCCTGCACATTCTGCACTTTATCCTATGCTCAGAGCAAATACTGCCCAGCATGAAAGATCAAGGAACATCTCATGATTTAAACCTAATTTGGATACCAGTCTAGGGTAAATCTGACCTCTTTCAAATGCCCTCTCCTCTTCCTTGAACTCCCTCTCTCTCTCTCTTATTTTCTTTCTTTCTTTTTCTTCTGTTCTAATATATTCCCCTTGTTTCTCCTTTCAGGAATAATCATAATTCTTACTGTAATAAAACCTAGACTTTTCTAAGTGTTTACTTTTTGCCATACTCTATCTTAAAAGCTTCAAGCATATTTGCACATTTAGTCATCACGATAAATTTAGGAACTCTTTTAGTCCATTGAATAATTTATTTCCAGTAGACAGAGCTGGTAGGGTCCTGGAGAGATTAAATGACTTGCCCAGAGTGACATAACAGTTGCGCGCTGGCGCTAGCCTTCGGATCCTGAAACTGACTTCACAGCCCAATCTCCAAATGACAGCCATCTCTGCCCTTTTCCTTATCATCCCAGCCCCAGAGTGTCACACATAAGTTAGAGTCAGCAAAGAATCCTGCTGCTCTCTAGCCACACAACTTTTAAAACTCTTCTTGAAATTCTTGCCTTTTATATGACCTTTCCAATTTTGCTTGGTCCAAAGACTGGCAAGTGCGATTCTCCATTCTTGCCTGGCCAGTTGACTTTTCATGACCCAAGCTAAGTCACCAATAGTGTCTTTGTGAACTATACCAAGTGGTCAGGAGACTCCTTAGGCAGATTTGACTTCTGGCATGTTTTAAGAACAGACAGAAGGATATTAAAATCAGACCTAGGGGAAGATTCAAGATGGCGACAGAATAGGAGCCCCTGAACGAGCCTGTCTCAAAATCATCTCAGAATCGTCTTGGGGGCTCAGAACTAAACAACATCACACAGCCACAGAAGAACCAAAACCCCAAATCCAGTAACCCAAGTACAAATACACAGACACAGAGTCTACCAGCTACAGATTCCCACAGAAAACTGCAATTCCGTGTCGGCAGGATTAGTAAGGAGCCATCTTACCTCGGACCCCACAGCCGGGGCTAATAGTCCCCTGCATAGCAGACAGATCAGGAAGAGAAACTGGAGCAGAATTCTGTGAGTGGTGTGGCCATCCCAGCAGCAGATCGTGAATACCCTTTGAAGGCTGCCCTAAAGCTGGCTCCTGCCACAGCCACGCACCTCCCCACCACCACACTACGAGCCCGTGTGATCCCTGACACCCTGTATCAGAGCCCCACGCCAGCCAAGACCCGGGCGCCACCCCCCTCCCGCCCCACCTAGTCCAGCCATGCCATCTGTGTGACCCAGGCGGCCAGCCGCTCTATCCCGCGTGACCCAGGCAGACAGCCACGCCATCCTGCGCAACCAGGGCAGCCAGCTGTGCCCCGCCTAGGCCGGCCACACCGTCCCATGAGACCCAGGCAGCCGGCCGCGGTCCCATGCGACTCAGGTGGCCAGCCACGCTATCCCGCATGACTAGGGCAGCCAGCCGTGCCCCACCTAGGCTAGCCGCGCCATCCCATGTGACTTGGGCACCCCCCCATGCCCTGCCTAGGCCAGCTGCGCCTTCCCACAAGACCAGTGCCCCCCCCGCAATCTGCCTAGGCCAGCTGCGCTGCCCCGGACTCTAATGCCACCATCCGAGACCTGGGAGGCCCTCCAAGCCCCACCTCAAACCCTCATGCCCTCCAGCACTGCTACCCGAGACCCAGAGCCTGCACCACTCTCACCTGAGCAGGAGCCCCTGTGCTGCACTTGAGAGCCTGGATACCTTCCGGTGCTGCTACCCAAGACCCGTATGACCCTCCATGCTGCCTGAGAGCCAGGGCACACACCCGTGCCACCACCCAAGTTCCAGGAGCCCGTGCACCTCATGGGGGCCTGCATGGGATCCTCAGTGCTGTGTCGCAGCATCCCTGCACCCTCAGTCACCGTCACCCAATACCCGGAGTTCGCACCCCCTCAGGCCCGCGCAAGATTCTCAGCATCATGCATCAGAACCCGGGCATCCTACGGCAACGCCTCCCGAGAACCAGAGTATGTGTGCACCACTTGGGGCCCGGGTGACTCTCAGCACCTGCACCTTGGAGACTGGGCATCTTCCGGCACCGTCACCCACACCTCAGAGCCCGCATCCAACACCGTGCCTCAAGTGCGCCTCACATGCCACCACCCAAGCTCTGGAACCTGCATGCCCCCCAACACCCACCACGCCCCGGTCAACCAGATGGGAGGGAACCACAGCCTGCAGTGTACTGACCCAATTGGGTGTACAGGGACCATCAGAGGTCTTATACATAGAAAGGAAGATGATGTGGAGACAACAGAAACATAAAATTGAAAACACCAAAAATACAAGAATGAGGAGCAGTGAAGAAACAAGAAACACTTACAATGCATCAAGTGAGATTACTAATACTGACCTACAGGAAATGTAAGATGGAGAATTAAGAATTTTGATCTTCAGAATGATGAAATGCCTCAAAGAAAGTGTAGAGGATATGAAGGAGGAAGGTGAGGCTCTAAGAAAGAATCAGAAAGAAACACCGAATGAAATGAAGGAGTCAATAAATGAATTACAGACTGCAATAGAAACCAACTCTAGTAGGCTTGACCACGTGGAAAACAGGGTATCACTCCTGGAAGACAGTTCATTCAAAACTGAAAACACAGTCAACGGTATACAGAAGATATTACAACAACACACCCTGGCCATCCAAGAAATACAGGTCAATACAAGACATCCTAATCTAAGGATAAAAGGCATTGAATAATGATTAGAAACACAGACCAAGGATATAAGAAATCTCTTCAAAGAAATAATTTCAGGGAATTTTCCGAACATAGAAAAGGACTTGGACGTTCACATACAGGAGACATATAGAACACCGTTAAGACAAGACCAAAGAAGGACCTCTCCATGCCACGTTAATAGTTACAATATCTAATGTAGAGGCCAAAGAAAGAATCCTAAAAGCAGCAAGAGCAAAATAAAGGGTGACATACAGGGGCAAAACAATAAAAATCATCCCAGACTTCTCAACACAAGTCAGGGATGCCAGGAGGGATTGGTATGAAGTACTCCAGACCCTGGAAGAAAACATCTTCCAACCAAGACTGATATATCCAGCAAAGCTATCATTTAAAATTGATGGAGAAATAACTATTCCATGATAAATAAACAAAGAATCCATGAGGACCAAGCCAACACTGGAGAAAACCCTAAAAGAAATAAATCACAAAGAAGGGAAAACAAGCAATTTTCAGAACCACAGGAGAGGTGAACTCAACCAGGTAGGCAACTAAACAAGGAGATTTGTCACTACAGCAAACACAAAATAGAACTCAAAATTACAGGAAACAAAAATCATATCTCAATGATAACATTGAATGTCAAAGGACTCAACTCCCAATTAAAAGGCACAGACTGGCAATGTGGATTAAAAAGAATAATCCAACTATATGCTGCTTACAAGAAACTCACCTTCTAGCCAAAGATACTCATACACTAAAGGTAAAAGGATGGAAAAAGATATACCATGCAAACAGAGATCGAAAACAAGCAGGGTAGCAATGCTTATATCTGACAAAACAGACTTTAAGCTAAAACACATAAGAAGAGACAAAGTGGGTAACTTCTTACTAATAAAAGGAACAACCCAACAAGAACATTTAATAATAGTAAACATTTATGTCCCAAATGTGGGCACACCCACATTCATAAAAAAAAAGTCTTCGGGACATCAGGTCCCAAATAGACCCAAACACAATAATATTGGGCAGGAACAGTCGAATCCCAAAGTCAGTAGGAGGCAGGAGATAACTAAAATAAGAGTAGAAATTAATGAAATAGAGAATAAAAAACAATACAAAGAATCAACAAAACAAGAAGCTGGTTCTTTGAGAAGATTAACAAGATTGACAAACTGCTAGCTAACCTAACCAAAAGAAGGAGAAAATCAACCCAAATTACCAAAATCAGAAATGAAAAAGGGGAAATCACCACAGATAGTGGAGAAATCCAGAGGATCATAAGAAACTACTTTGAAAACTTATATTCCAATAAAATGGAAAACATGGAAGAAATCAAAAGATTTCTAGACACATACAACCTACCTAAATTGAACCAAGAGGATATAGAAAACCTGAATCAACCAATAGGAAGCACAGAGATAGAAACAGCAATAAAAAGTATGCCACCAAAGAAAAGCCCAGTTCCAGATGGTTTTCCAGCCGAATTCTACAAAACCTTTACAGAAGAATTAAAACCAATACTTCACAAACTATTCCATGAAATTGAAAGAGATGGAATCCTTCCAAATTCCTTCCATGTGGCCAACATCATATTAATACCAAAGCCAAACAAAGATACCTCAAGAAAAGGGAATTATAGACAACTATCATTAATGAATATAAATGCAAAAATTCTAAATAAAATACTAGCCATGCACATTCAAAACCATATTGAGAAAAGCGTACACCATGACCAAGTTGGTTTCATCCCAGGAAAGCAAGGCTGGTTCAACATATGCAAAACAATACACGTTATTCACCATATAAATCGAACTAAAAACAAGAATCACATGATCATTTCAATAGATGCAGAAAAAGCATTTGACAAAATTCAACACCCATTCATGTTAAGAACTCTACAGAAAATTGGAATAGAAGGAACATACCTCAACATCATTAAGTCAATATAAAAGAAATCCAAAGCCAACATCATATTGAATGGGGGAAATTTGCCGGAATTCCCCTTAAAAACAGGAATAAGACAAGATGCCCATTGTCACCACTCCTTTTCAATATAGTACTCGAAACTCTTGCCAGAGCAATAAGACAAGAGAAGGATATCAAAGGAATTAAATTAAAAAAGAAGAATTAAAATGATCTTTATTTGCAGATGATATGATCCTATATCTAGAAGACCCAGAGAACTTAACCAAAAATCTACTAGAGCTGATTAACAAATTCAGCAAAGTAGCTGGATACAAGAACAACCTAAAAAAAATCAGTAGCTTTCATATATGCCAACCATGAATCCACTGAGAAAGAAATCCAGAAAACAATTCCATTCATAATAACTTCAAAACCAATCAAATACCTAGGAATAAACTTAACCAAAGAGGTAAAAGACCTCTACACTGAAAACTATAGAACACTGAAGAAAGAAATCAAAGAATATCTTAAAAGATGGAAAGATCTCCCCTGCTCGTGGATAGGCAGAATAATTATTATCAAAATGGCCATTCTGCCAAAAATGATCTACAGAATCAATGCAATCCCTATCAAAATACCAACATCATTTTTCACAGATCTAGAAAAATTAGTCATTAATTTTATATGGAGAAACAAAAGACCCAGAATAGCCAAAGCAATTCTCAGCAATAAGAACCATGCAGGAGGCATTACAATTCCTTACTTCAAATTGTACTACAGAGCTATAATAATAAAAACAGCATGGTATTGGCACAAAAACAGACACATAGACCAGTGGAACAGAATAGAAGATACATAAATAAGTTCACAAAGTTATAGTCAATTGGTTTTCAACAAAGGTGCTAAACACATATGTTGGAGAAAGGACAGTCTTTTCAACAAATGGTGCTTGGAAACCTGGTTATCTACCTGTAGAAAAATGGAACTAAATCCTTTCCTCTCACCCTGCACAGGAGTCAACTCAAGATGAATTAAAAACCTGGAAGTTAGACCAGAGTCTGTGAAATTATTAGAAGAAGGCATAGGTTCAACACTCCATCATATAGGCACAGGTAGAAACTTCCTCAACAAGAACTCCAAAGCACAGGAAATTAAAACAAGAATTAGTAAGTGGGATAGCATTAAACTGCAAAGCTTCTCCTCATCAAAGGAAACCATCAAGAGCCTAAAGAGAAAGCCTACAGAATGGGAGAAGATCTTTGCAAGCTATCCCTCTGACAGAGGTCTAATCTCTAGGATATACAAAGAACTTAAAAGGCTATACACTAAGAAAACAAATAATCCGATCGAGAAGTGGGCAACTGAAATGAACAGACACTTCATGAAAGAAGACATACAAATGGCCAATAGATACATGAAAAAATGTTCATCATCATTAGCAGTCAGGGAGATGCAAATCAAAACTACTCTAAGATTTCATCTAACCCCAATTAGAATGGCAATCATTAAGAAGTCAAACAACAACAAATGTTGGCAAGGATATCGGGAAATTGGGACTCTTCTACACTGTTGGTGGAATTGCAAACTATTTCAACCACTATGGAGATCAGTGTGGAGATTCCTCAGAAAACTGGGAATGAATCCACCATATGATCCGGCTGTACCACTACTGGGTATCATACCAAAGGGATTGAAACCAGAAAACTACAGTAATATATACAAACCCATGTTCATAGCAGCACAATTCACAGTGGCCAAATTATGGAACCAACCTAGGTGTCCATCAACAGATGAGTGGATTACAAAATTGTGGAAAATACACACAATGGAATTCTACTCAGCAGTAAAGAAGAACAAAATAACATCATTTGCAAGAAAATGGAAGGATCTGGAGAACATTAATGTTAAGTGAGATCAGTCAATCACAAAAAAAGAAGAGACATATGTTTACATTAATATGTGCAACCTAGGGAGTAGTGGGGACACACAAGGGACTCTAGTGGATAATGGAGAACCCTCAGCGGGGCAAGGGAAGTGGTACAAGGGAAAGGGAAGGGCAAGAAAGAAGTGAATCAGTGGAATTACTATCATAAACAATATATACATGTGAAAATATACCAATACCATTCTCGGTACTTCATATAGGTGGGGGGAGTTGGGGGGACACTAAGAGCAGTGTGCATGTATGTTAACATCAAATAGATATTCATTGTGATGTGAGACTCCAATGCACCAACAAAAGCACGTTAAAAAATAAATAAATAAAATCCGACCTAAATTATTGCTCAGGCTATCATTTAAATTTTAAGGAGAATGTGGTAGGACCTCCACCTTCTGATCTAAACTAATCCTCACCTAAAAGAGGGAACTTGTCAGAATCCAGGACAGCTTACTTCATGTTGCAGCAGAAAATTATGCCTCTTCTCTTTGGAAAGGCACATAGCCCTAATCATGGTTAAAAGCCTCAGCTCCATGTGAAGTTCTCATCGAAGCCCAGTTTAAATGAAAGAAAATGTCCAGCCCCACCTACCCCAGCAAATGGGCTCATGGCTCTAAGAGCTAGTTCAGAGAAAAAGTGCTAATCAACATAGGGAACAAGTATTAGGTGTCTAGGTTTTCCAGCAACAAAACAAATCTCCCAGAAGGAATCATATGCCCTTAATAATGGAGACACCATTCAGTTCCAGTTTCCCAGCCTGTGCCTTCATTCAGTAAGATCCCTTCCTCTGGGTCTCAGAAATCTCGTCATGTAGTCTCAGCTTGAAAAGCATAACAGTGAGACATTTACTAACTCACACACCCACCAACTCCATTTCTAACAACTTTTTTGTCAGAACATCTATTCACCAGTAGTTCCGTATTAATAGATGATACATGGTTGAACTCTGCCTCCGCTAGGACTCCTTCACCTTGGTGTGATGGTCACATCTGAAGAAAGAATCCTATGCTCCTATATTTTCGGAAGGATAAACACTCACCACTCTAAACACCTCTCCCTGCAGTGTGTTGTCTATAAGGATGTTATAAGAGCCATTCCACTCTGTTGTATAACTTCACACCTTCTTTTATCTGTTTCTTCAACTAGTTTGTAAGTCCTGCTAGGTAAATAGCAGGACTTGGATTTCTTTATATTACCTACACTGTCCTGAAGAAAGTTCAGTGTAATATGTTTGTCTTAAAACTAGCACAATAGAGTAGGAAGTGCACTGTCCAAAGATCTGGTCTCTATCCTGGCTCCTGCCCTAGACAGGCAACCATGGTGAGTTACTTGCCTTTATGGACTGTATACATTGATTTTGTAAATGATAGAAAAGGAGATGGTGAAAAAAGTTAGATTCTCTCCATAGGTGGCCAAATTCCATGGGCATTAGAGCCAGTAGATGTGAAGTCCAGGCTTGAGTCTTACATCTGCAACTCACTGACCTCAAATAAGAAAATGACAATCTCTCTGAACCTTGCTGTTCTCGGCTTTGAAGTGAGAATATTTGTAGCCATTTATGCCACAAGATTGCTTTGAAGATTACATGAGATAATAGATATAATATGCTTAGCACCATACCTGACACATGATAAAATGTTCCATAAATGTTAGCTATTTTAAGACCTTAAAGATGTGAGAGCCAAGAAACATTCTCTTGAGCAGTTTTTGCCAGATGGCTTCCTAACTCTGGGTCTGGCTGTTTCTTGGGAATGTGTTCAGTGGGAAAAAAAATCAACAAATCAATTAACAAACATCTACCAATACTTTCTACTCACAACAGAATGCTTCAGGCTCTGTGAGGGATCCAACAAGAATAAGACAGTGTCCTCCCTAAAAAAGATCACCTAATTAAGAAAATAAGGCAACCCATGAAAACAGGACTAGAAATTCCGAGTGATGATAGATTCTCAGTGGGGAACCCAAGCTTTGTTTGCTAAAGGAGATGCCTATTTCCAGCTCAGGTTATTAGCAGAGCTCCCTGGGGGCAGGTGTCATCTGGTGGTATCTCCATCCACCTTCCCGCAATGACACTCATCTCTCCTCTTCCACCCAAATCAAATCAAAGTGCAGACAAAGCAAGCTCCCACTCTGGATGTCTTTTCTCAGTAAATGCCATCCTCATGGAGACTTTGAGAGATTCTTCTCTATGGGCCACGTCCATTTGGTCCTGGTGATCTTCAGCACTGAGGGCTAGAACTGCTCACACCTGGGTCTCCTCCTGGCACACTCAGCACCATTGCAGGCCTCGCTGCCCCTGGGTCTCTGGCCGCATCTCTTTGGTTGTTCCTCTTCTTTAACTTTCCCACTTCCCCGTATGTATCCACCAGCATTCTTGCAGCTATAATCTAAAGATTGGCCACATAACTTAGAGGAAAGAAGATTTATTTTCTTATGGTTTTGGATTCAGTCCATGTGAGGCCAGGGACCGTGAATCTTAGCATGAAGACAGGAGACAGAGAGAGGAAGAGCACGTGGGCTGTACTCCTCACATCATGGAGGCCTGAAACAAGAGAAAGAGCCACCAGGGGAGGAGGAACCACATATATAATCTCCAAAGTTGCACCCCCAGGGACCCATCTCCTCCAGTCAAACCCTAGCGGACTACTGGGTACCACCCAGTTAAATCCAGTACAATGGATTTATCCACTTCTGGTGGCTGGGATTAACCCTAACCCTAACCCTCATGACTGTACTATATCAACCCTGAATATTAATAAATGATCTTTTTAGGGGACATTTTATATATAACCATGACATCCTACCATCGGTTCAGGTGGAGCCCACTGTGAATTTTTTTCCCAAAGAGTAAAGGCCGCACCACAGAAGCTCTTGCTTTATCTGTCCCTTCTCCCTGTCTCCTGGCCACCAAAGCAAGGGCAGTTTTCTTCCTGACACACTGTTTACTCTCCCCAGATCTCCAAGCTTTACCCACCTGCATGGAACATGCAGGAGCTCCTGCACCTGCTCCCTTTCTCCCCCACCCCTGCATCCTAAAAGACAGTTGGGGGGGATGTCTCGTTCTTGAAGTTGCTGCTCAATGTCACCTCTGCCAGGAAGTCTTGGCTGAAAGTTCCTGTTGTAATGTAGGTGCTTCTCTGAGCTATGGCAGCTCCCCAGGCTGAATTCAATTATTGCTCCTAATTGTATTGAAATCATCTGTATATATCTGGCTCTTCCACAGAGAGGGGGTTGCTATTTTGTTTTAAATGGCAATCCACTAGTCATCTACTTCTGTGTCTTCTAGGCACCGTTCAACACAAGATTTCCCTAAATATTTGTTGAAGGTGAATAAAGGCATCTATGTTAACCATGAAAGATGGATACAGTTTGGCCAGATTTGCAAAATTTGAAGAGTCTTTAAGAAAACAGAAGGCCTAACAAAGAAAGCATACTGCAAAAGTAGCTAGAAAACTTTGGGGATCTGACGGTGACCTGTACTAAAACATCCATCATTCAAGTGATTTAAGTGTAGCTGGGCACAGTGGTGCAGGCCTGTAGTCCCAGCTACTCTGGAACTGAGGTGGGAGGACCACTTGAGCTCAGGAGTTCAAGACCAGCCTGAGAAATATAGTGAGGCAGGTCTCTAAATAAATAAATAAATTTCTAAGAAACAGTAAACTTGGACCTCCTTACTTTTGTGGACCATGAGTGAAGTTTCTTCTCTTCTTCATTATTAATTCATACTGAATGTTCTCCTCTCCCACCTCGGAGCCTCTCAGCTCCTTGGAAACCCTTGATTTCAGCCAGGCTCAGTGGCATGCACCTATAATCCCAGTACGTGGGAGGCTGAGACAGGAGGATCACAGATTCAAGGTCAACCTCAGCAAGTTAGCAAGACCCTCAGCAACCTAGTGAGATCCCATTTCAAAACAAAAAGTAAAACATAAGAAGGGCTGGGGGTGTAGCTCAGAGGTAGAATGTCCCTGGGTTCAATCCCCAGGAGAAGAAGGAAAAGCAAGCAAGAAAGAAAGAAAGAAAAAAAGGAAGGAAGGAGAGTGACGGAGGATAGAAGGAAGAAAGGAAGGAAGGAAGGAACGAAGGAAGGAAGGACAGATAGGCCTTGGTTTCTGCAAGTCCCCAAATGTACAGAGACTGTATACTATTGATGTTTTAATGGAGCTAGGAGGGAGAGGGAGGGTGTGCAGCCATCGTTTAACCATTCTTTTATCCCTTTCCAGCCCATAAAGAATATTCTCTATAAACAATAATATAAAGCTATGGAGCAAAGCAGGAGCATTTTCAATACTGCACAAATTAAGCAAGAGAATCCTTTGAAAGAAGTCTGTGCTTCAGGATGAAAGTCAACCAACCCCCGCCCAGGAGAAAATTATTCCTGTAGTATTTTTAATATCGTTTTGATGAGATCTAGGTTATAAACAGGTCTGGTGCCATGTAATTTGCAGCATAATTTCCCTGTCTGTTTATCTATCCATCCGTCCACCCATTCATATGTATATAACACAGGCAGGAAATCTGGTGTCTGTTCCTAGTTCATAAATCAGTGTCTGCTCTCAACAACATCTGAATACAAATGTGATTAAATTTGATACCATGCCCATTTTTCATTTATCAGATTTCAGAATGCGGTGCCTTGGCAGCTGTCCTATGGTAATGTGCTTTTCATTTAACCCCTTAAATCCTGACGTCCCTCGATGTGTGAAGCTCCTTGCAGAGATCCTGGAAATTCACTGAACAGAGTGTCTACCCTCTAGACCACAGAGAACCTTTTCCTCAGTATATCAAGGAAGGAAGAGTGCGGAGAGAGAAAAATGACACTGAAAAGCAGGAAATCTATGTGTGGCTGTTTTTGACCCAGAAAGGACCTTAGAGATCATCTAGCCTGGAGCTTCTCAATGTTCAATGTTCTACAAAGCACCCAGGACTCTTGGTAAGGACCAAATTCTGGTTCCATAGGTCCGAAGTGGGGCCTGAGATTCTGCATTTATAATCAGCTCCCAGAAGATGCCCAGTACACAGGTTGAAGAGTGGCCTCATTGGTCTACTTTTTCCTAAATTTGCCAGTCAACTAATGCACCGAAGTATCCACCCACAACCACAAACTAGATTTTCCTGGAAAATGGACCTTGCAAGCTGTACTATTAACAGCTAACTCACATAACTGAAAAGTTTGGGAAACTGAGGTCCCAGAAGGGAAGTAAACGGCTGAAGCTCAGACTTGAACAGAGATTCCCAAGCCAGCGCTCTCGCCACTAAATAATCTCAATGCAAACGAAACAAACAGAATGGAGGTCAGAGAGCAATCCAGAATCCTCAAAACAGGTTCCATAACATGGATTCTTTTTTTTTTTTTTTTGGCGGTACTGGGGATTGAACCCAGGGGTGTTCTACCTCCGCGCTACACCCCCAGCCCTATTTTTTATACTTTATTTTGAAACTGGGTCTCACGAAGTTGCGGAGGGCCTCACTAAGTAGAGAGAGAGAGAGACAAGGAGAGAGAGAGAGAGAGAGAGAGAGAGAGCTGAGGCTGGCCGAGAACTCGGATCCTCCGGTCTCCGCCTCCCAAAGTACTGGGATTACAAGCGTGCGCCACCACTCCTGGCCCCATAACACGGATTCTGATAGAGATGGATTGTTGACAGTTGGATGATGAACCATTGGGATTATGAGAACAGGTCTCAGGAAAGAGAGAAAAGACCCAGCTCCACTGTGAGGAAAACAAATCAACCCAGAACAAGATACAGGCAGTAAGATACATCATGGACAGCCGAGTCGATGTGGAGAGAGCCCATTTCCTTCTCGCTTCCTTCATTTGCCTTCTGAGAACAAAAACCTATTTCTTACTGCTCTTCTTCTAGATGGACCATTCGTCAGATGTCTTTGCCTCAGAAAATAAGATAATGACCATCCCGGGGCACATGGATCTCCGAGGGTTGCGGGTAAACTCCAAACTTGTAAGCATCCATGTAGGCATCAGGGTGAGATAGTGAGTATCAGATGCCCCTGAGTCCTGCTTCACTTTCTGCTGTTTCAGATGCCTGCATTCAACTTCCCTCCTTCTGACGAATTGTGAGAATGTCAGTAGAAACACCACGCCACAGTACAGTGCCATGTGGTGCGAGAGCTCACGTTCACAGGACTTACTACAGTATACTGCCACAGTTGTTCTTATTGTTGGTTAATGCTCTGACTGTGCCTAATTTATAAATTAAACTTTATCAAAGATATGTATGCATTGGGAAAAAACATAATGTATATATATATTATACATACTATTCATGCTTTCAAGCATCCATTGTGGGTTTTGGAATGTATTCCTGTGGATAAGGAAGGATTTCTGTATTGCTGTGTCCTTTTGGGGAATAGAATACATCTTAAAGGGCATAAAGTTTAAAAATAATTTACAATATTTAAAAGTATAGAAACAACATGCCCAACTTGCAAAGCCCTTGCTGGGACACAAGAAGCGTTTAAACAGCAAAAATTTTAGGATTAACTAAGGATGTTTTATGCACCCATCGTTGGTTGTTTGGAGGAAAAAAAGAAGAAAGACATGTGCACTAGGCTCAAACGTGCAGCTACCAACTCAGCAAAAGGATTTTGCTCATCTGGCTAAGAGTATTTGGGCTGTCCTTTTACACAAAGCCAAGAGTGGTAAGCTGCTATCATTTTTCTCCATAATTATTTGGCATATGTATTCAGAGCCTCAAAAGTGCCTGACAACTGGGAAACTTCTGGCAACCTGGCCTAAGAGAATAATTGGCTATATACACAAAATATATCCAAAACAGGATTTTATTTACAAGAGAAAAACTTTGCAAATACAATAAGTATCATACAAACAAAGAAGAAAACACTAGAGAAATTGGTTAGTACATCATGGTACACGTGGGTCATGCAGTCAAAATGTAGGTTGAGGATATATGGAGTTTCTCTCATTGTTACATGGAAGAAAAAAGAATATAGGTTGTATAAGCATAGCCTAAGTGCACATAAATATTCACAGAAAATAAAAGCTAGAAACAAATATACAAAATATTTGCTCTTGAGTCCAGTGAAGAAGATAGTATATATATTTTGCAGCATACATTCTGTAGAAAGTATAGGCTAGCTATATAAAGCACCTACCACAGTGCTCACTAAATTATCTATACTATTAAAATAATCAAAATAATCATTGATAATTACATTAACTACCACAATTAACAGTCATCAATGGATGCTGAAATTATATATTTGTCTTCTATTTTCTCTGCGAGACTTACAGAGGAATAAAATACTGCTTTTGGAAACAAAAATGCCATTAATTTTGCTTTTAAAAATGATTGTGGACAAAACACTTTTGGGTTATCCCCACAGCTCCCTCCCCTATTGATCTGTATCCTGTGGCGATTGACAGGACCATCTAGAGATTAACCCTCAGTCCCCTGGCACTCTTGGGGTTAACAGGCAGCCTCCAGCTCCCCACCCCCACCCTGTGATTATCTCCCAGGCACTCCATCCTCCACCAATCCCTGGACACAAAAGGCCAGAGTGGGAGGGGGAGTTGCTTACCATGTGGCTTTTCCCTGCTTTTCAACATAAAAGAGAAGAGAAAGAAATTCTCTGTGAAAAAAAAATAAATGCTAAATGCCTCGATGTTCCCCCTCACTTCAAGTGGCTGGCCTTATTAGGAAGGGATTCACCATTTTTTGTTGTTGTGGTGGTCTCAAGTAAGATACTATCTATTGGGTGCACAAAAGCAGATAAAGCCACAAATGAGTTGCCTGGTCACTCTTGCTAACAGGAAAATGTCCAATAATAAGCAGGAGGTACCCTCCTCTCCTGTTCCCTGAATGTCTTTCAGAGGGTCTTACATCCATATGTCACAGTTGTGGGTTTTCAGATAAGCAGGGCATAGCATGCAAGGTGCTGGTGGAGGGTTGGATGGCAGATGGTGGGCTGGTCTCCTCCCTCCTTCTCCCTTTCTTCTCTCTCTCTCTCTCTCTCTCTCTCTTTCTGTTTGTCTGTCTCTCTCTTTCTGTCTCTCTCATCTCTCTATCTCTCTCTGTCTCTCTGTCTCTCTGTCTCTCTCTGTCTCTTTCTCTCTCTCTCTTTCTCTCTCTCCCTCTCTCTCTCTCTCTGTCTGTCTCTCTCTTTCTGTCTCTCTCTCGCTCATCTCTCTCTATCTTTCTCTCTCTCTCTCTGCTTGTCTGTCTCTTTCTGTCTCTCTCTCATCTCTCTCGCTTATCTCTCTATCTCTCTTTGTCTCTCTCTCTCTCTGTCTGTCTCTGTCTGTCTCTCTCTGTCTCTCTCTATCTCTCTCTGTCTCTCTGTCTCTCTCTCTCTCTCTCTCTCTCCCTCTCTCTCTCTCTCTCTGTCTGTTTGTCTCTTTCTGTCTCTCTCTCACCTCTCTCGCTCATCTTTCTATCTCTCTCTCTGTCTCTCTCTCTCTCTCTCTCCAGTCTCTGGGTTAGTTTCCAGTGGGGCCTGGAACCACCAGGTTCTGGCCTATGCAGTGAGGTTCATCGGGTCCCTTTATATTTTCCGCCCTGTGAAACAAATGTAGAATCTGTGAGATCCACTTACCTAAGAGTTTCTATAGAAAGAAGGATTTAAATTTCCATTCAAAACAGAGCTTGTTATAATTGGGACAAAGATTCTCCCTGAGGCACTTTGAGTCAATTAATTGGTTTTTTTTTTTTGAAGTGTTAATAGGGAAAATTTTTCTTTTTGACCTTTTCCAGGTCTTTTTCATAGAAGCTATTCAAGAAAATTGCTGGGCTATTACCCAAACCAATTTGGGGGCCATGGAGCCCCCAAGAGCTGAGTAGGTTTGGGGATGGTCGAAACATTAAACATGGCTATTTTTTCATCGTATCAGGAAAATGAACTTTTGATTAAAGGATTACTTTACACTGGCCCATGTGTGTGTGAGGGAAGGCATGTATATGTACACATGCGCGTGAGTTTGTGAGAGAGACAAAGAGGGAGAGAGAGAAAGGTGATGGAAATGGTGTCCTAACATGGACATTTGGAAAAGAGAGGCAGAGATTCACAATGATTTTTTAAGTCTGAGCAAGGCCACAGCAACTACAGCGACCCCTTGCAAACTTCTGTGCAGTAAGAAGACATTCACAGAGATGGGCTCACTCCACATTATGAGCTAAGACAGAAAGAAAACTGTCGAGAAGCCAAAGAACGGAGGTCTCAGGAACTGAGGTCCAGGAGACAGGACTCCAGTTGAGGGTTTTTCCAGACCTCTAAAAAGTGTCTCAACAAATTTAAAGGTAAATTGATTACAGTTGGTGAAGTCACGTCAGTAGAAATAGTCTGTTTAATTTTAGCTTCATCTGGGAGAAAGCTGACAAGATTATTTCCAAATTATATTGTGCTCTCAAATCCTAAGCATGATTTTCTTTTTATGTCATAGATGCACACACAGGTGTGTGCACACAAACACACAAGAACCTAGAGGCAGCCGACTACATATTTCACCATTCAGTTTTCCTTCACCTGGGTTTATGCTCATTGTACTTTGAAAAAAATTACCAGAGCTGAATGAAAGGAGCAGTATTGCCAAAGTTGTGCAGGCTTCACAGGGCACTTCGTTACTGGAACAGATGGCTACATAAATAAAGTACTTGATTTAACGACAAGGAAACCTTCCATTCATCTCCTGTAGATTGGAAATGGGGTGATTGGATTAATTAAATATTCTGGTAAGCAGTAAGGCTTCATTTATCCACAATGGACTCCTATTTGTAAAAAAAAAATACATCACAAGTAAATATGCTGTGCATGAACTCAATGGAATAAAATCTCATCCTTTCCAATGTAGCTCAGAACAGACCCCAAGCTCACTGACCCACTGACAGCCAGGCCAGCAAGGCCTTCCTGAAGAACATTTTCATTTGGTGAACACTAGAGCTTCACTGGGGTGAGGTAGGGATGACCTCAGAGAAAACACAGACTGACTGGATGCTGGAGAAAGGTTTCAGAAAGCAGGAATACTTACATAAACTTGTGGAAATAGGCAAGGTTGATAAGAAGGGCAAGCATGAGCAAAATAAAATCTGAATTCTATTATATACAAAACCCTACAGCTAACACCACACTCAAAGGTGAAAAACTAGAAGTTTTTCCACTAAAATCAGAAGAAAGTAAGGATGCTTTCCACTTACTCTTACCACTGCTTTTTAACCTAATACTGGAAGCCCTAGATAATGTAATAAGACAAGAAAATTAAATGAAAGCTGTATTGATTGGGGAAGGAAGAAATAAAATTGTCTTTGTTTGAATATGACATAATTGACTATGTAGAAATCTGAAAAAAATCAACAAAAACTCCTAGAACTTATAGTGATTATAACCAGGTTGCAGAATGCAAAGTTAACATACAAAAGTCAATCATTCTCCTATACATCAATAAGTAAACAAGTGAAAAGTTGAGTACTTAGACATAAATCTAACAAAGTGTGCATAAGATCTATATCTTAATCAGTTTGAGCTGCGATAAAAAGATACCATAAGCTGGGTGGCTTATAAAAAACAGAAAATTATTGCTTCCAATTCTGGGGCCTGGTAAGTACAAAATCTAGGCACCGGCTGTTTTACTTTCCATGAAGGTTTGTGCATTACTGTAGCTTCAAATAGGGGTGAGAGAGCAATCCAAAGTCTCTTCTTTAAGAATACTGATCCAATTTTAGGGTTCAATCCTTTTGACTTGATCACTTATCAATGACCTCACCTTATAATAGGATTTCAACATATAAATTTGGGTGGGGAGGACACAAAAATTCAGTCCAGAGCTGGGCGTGGTGGCGCACGCTTGTAATCCCAGTACTTTGGGAGGCAGAGACCAGAGGATTCGGGTTCACGGCCAGCCTCAGCTCTCTCTCTCTCTCTCTCTCTCTCTTCACTTAGTGAGGCCCTCCGCAACTTCGTGAGACCCAGTTTCAAAATAAAGTATAAAAAATAGGGCCAGGGGTGTAGCGCAAAGGTAGAACATCCCTGGGTTCAATCCCCGGTAGTGCAAAAAAAAAAATTCAGTCCATAGATATCTATATAAGAAAAACTATAAAACTCTGTTAAAAGAAATCAAAGACTAAATAAGTAGGCAGGTATTCCATGTTCACGGATAGGAAGACTCAGTATTGTCATGGTGTCAGTTCTTTCCAAATTGATCTGTAGATTCAGTACAATACCATCCAAAATTCCAGCAAGTTAGTTTGTGTATATTGACAAAATGATTCTAAAGTTTATATGGAGAGGGAAAAGATCCAGAATAGCCAATTCAATGTTGCAGGAGAACATCAAAATCTGAGGACTGCCACTACCAACTTCAAGATTTCCTATAAAGCTACAATAAGCAAAACACTGCAGCACTGGTGAAAGAATAGATCAATGGAATCAAGGAGAGAGCCCAGAAACCAAATCATACAAACAGAGTTAAAGGATCTTTGACAAAGGAGCCAAGGCAGAACAATGTAACAAAAGTACTGCTTACCAAATGACGCTGGGACAACTGTATATTCACATGCAAATGTATGAATTTAGCCACAGAATGTGCACTTTAAAAAAAACACTAACTCTAAATCAGTCATGGAACTAAAAGTAAAACACAAAATATTAAAACTCTTGGAAAATAAACCAGGAAAGAATTTAGATGACCTTGGGCATGGCAATGACTTTTTAGATGTGACACTTATAGCACCATCTACGAGAGAGAGAGAGATGATAAAATGCACTTTATTAGATTTAAAAACACCTGCTTTGTGAAAAAGTTGTTTGCAGAATGAGAGGACAAACAGACTGGAGAAAAAAAATCTGAAAGACAGATATAGCTGACAAAAAGTTACTCAACATATATAAATATAACTATAGACTTTGGGTGATCACAATGTGTTAAAGGAGGCTTGTGATTATAATAAATCTACCACTGTAGCTGTGGGTATTGATAATGGGAGAAGTCATGCATGTGTTGAGGCAGGGGTGTATGGAATATCTCTGCATCTTCCAGTTCATTATAATGCGAACTTAAACCTGCTCTAAAAATCAAAGTTTATTAAAACAACCACTGAATTCTCACCCGATCCAGTAGGAGACAAGAATAGTGAGAACTGTCAAGGATAAGGGAGGCTGTGGCAGGAGGTGACTGGCCAGCTCCTGGATCCAGAGTTAAAATCCCTGGAGGATTTCCATCACAGAGAAAGGGACAGGAAGACAAAGTAACTGTCATTCCAGTTTCTGAGGTGGCCTCAACATGTCCACTATGGAATGAGGATGCTTCTCCAGGCAACTGTGGGGACCCAAGTGGGGTCAGTGTGATTAGTGCTCACCAGTGGAGGGGGGTGAGGGTCTGACAGGGATGAACCCTGAGTGAGTCACGCACCCTCCCTGAACCTTATCTTTCCCATCTATGAAAGGAGACCACAATACGGAATTTTCACTGGACAGTAGAGTTAGAAGACACCCACACAGGGCAGAGTGCTTGACTAAGTGCTCAGTAGCTGGCAGCCTTCCATGTTATCATCCATCTGTAAGAACAGCCTGAGTTGCCCCCAGAAGTGTCAGGGACCCCCAACCCCAGGTTGTGCATTTTCTGGGGTGTTAATAGTTTATCAGGCAGCTATTTTGGCAGCTCTGCCCTATGCCATGACCCAACCCCTCATCTCTTCACACTTGTTCTTGGAAGGGCTGATGCTGAACTGCTGCTACTCCAGGCTCCTACTAGGTGGTTACCCTCTCTTTGGGACTCCCGCTCCTGTAGCTAGACTTCTGGAATACAGATAGATGACAAGTTGGTTCCCTTTTCCTACCATTCATCTGCCAACTGCAGACTGAGCACACCCTGCCCCATGTAAAATGAGGATCCAGCTCACCCTCAGAGCTACACATGATCAGCCCATACCATTCATAATGCACACCATCCACGCTAGCCTTCTACAGTTTTTGAGACCAGTGGTATGACTTCCATTGTGGAGATGGGAAAACTGAGAATTTGGAAGAGGAAGAAACTTGCCCAAGATCAGAAAGCCTGTCAGAGGCAGAAGCAGAGTTTGAACCAAGTGTCTCTGCCCGAAAGCCACACTCTGCCTGCAGTACACACTGACCAGCAGCCCCCTGAGTGGCCGGCATTTTCTGGAGGGTTGCCACTGACTTCTGACCCTCCAAGGGAGGTGCAGATCCCCCTGGCACGTGGCTTTCAGTGGCCGGTGTCAAGTTCAAAACTGGGAAAAAAGCAAAGAGAAGAAACAGTTACTGTGAAATATCTCCCTCTAGTTTCTAATGACACATCTATTAGCAATTCATCCTGGTAGTAATTGATCATAAAACCCCACTGTTGGCTGGCCCCATGCACCTCATAATGACAACACCAGGAAAATGACCAATGCTACGCCCTGCCAGCCCCATAAATCCCTCTGTATCACCAGAGGAAGAGCATCCCATAAAAGGTGAAAACTGTAAAAGCTCATGAGGAAGAAATAAGCAGGAGACAATAGGACACAGATGGACAGCTGTGCTGGAAGCAGCTGCACGGGGAGGGAAGAGGGAAGGGCACAGGGGACATACGGTCCATGCACATGTATAGAGAAAGTCCACACCACGACCTGTGAGGATGGGCATCCAAAGGAGAGAGGCTGCAGATGGACTCTAATCGTCCTTCTGTTTCCAAGGGCCACCCCTGGGAGAACAGAATCGTGCATTTCTTAAAGATAATGTAGTCGGACTTTGTCTTTTCCTGCAAGGAAAGGGAGGAAGGAAGGAAGGAAGGAAGGAAAGGAGGGAGGGAGGGAGGGAGGGAGGAAGGAAGGAAGGAAGGAAGGAAGGAAGGAAGGAAGGAAGGAAGGGAAGGAGAAGGAAAGAAGGGAGGGAGGGAGGGAGGGAGGGAGGGAGGAAAGAAGGAAGGGAGGAAAGAAGGAGAGAAAAAGTTTGAGACCAGAAAAGAGACAATGATTTATGTGGGGAATCTGAGGTACCAGGGTGGGTAGATTCCTCTTAGTCATTCTACCTCTCAATGTACACTTACCCATCACTCAGTATTTTCAATGTAAGTCAAAGAGGACAAAAAAGACCTGGGAATTGGTATCTATACTCAAAATCTGGGTTTGGACCCCTGCTGTCTGCATGCCCTGCCAGAAAGGAGCCTGGAAGGGGTCATAAGTCATAATGCTTGAACATAGAAGTGGTATCTGGAGGCAGGCAGGAGAAGCAGCTCCGGGGACGAGGGTGTGCAGGTGCAGAAGGGCTTGAGCCCATATTTAGGGAGCATTGATAAGGTCCAGATTGTCAGATAAAGAAAGGAAGACCAACTCTGAGCAGGCTGTTTGCACCTTGGAAGCAGCCCTGCCTCTGTCCATCCCCCCGCCCCCACAGGCTATCACTCAGTGGAAACACTAAATTGGATTCGCTTTGGAGCATTTCTATAAAATCACCAGCCAAAGAAGTTGCATGAAAAGGGAGGTATCTTTTTCATTAAGGAAGATACTGGAGAAGTGTGATACTCCTAGAAGGCAGAGACCGGGTACAGAAGTATCCAGCCTAGGGTCTCTGTAGCACCCCAGAGAGCTAAGCAAAGTCCAGTTAAAAGGTAAAGAACAGTCTGTTTGGTGTGAAGCAATATGTCTTCACCAACGGGACAAGGGAACCAGCATCAGCCAGCCTCAGCCACATTTCCATCCCAGGGAGGCTGTTAGGAGAAATTCAATTAAAACCCATGACTTTTATCAAGTCTCTATGGCCAGTTTGAAAAGACTAATTCTTAGGAAGAGCTGACTCCAGCACTATCTGGCTTTAGCTGAGTGGTTATGAAAAAAACAGAATATAACAACAAAGAAAAAATATGGTATGTGCTTTTATTAAAACAAAACATAACATTGTAAAGCTGTTTCTGAAGCTTGGAGATGTAGCAGGTATAGGTCTCTGCTCTTTGGTTTTGTTTCTCTCCACCCCACGTCCTCCTTTTCTTCCTCCCCCTCCTTTCCTCATTCTGAGCAGAAACATTCACAGAATTCAGGAATTTTCCAGGGCTGACTGAGAAAGCTTTAGTGCCCTTCTGGGAAGAATATTAGCAAGGACAGGGAGCTTGGATTTTACAGATCCTACCATCTCCACAAAGCAAAAAATACAGTATTAAACTACAAAAAGCAGATTGGGAATTGGAGAAGGTTAGAACTTAATGATTAAGGACCTGGAGAGCCACAGGGATAATTTGTTTCTTCTGGCACCTACACAGTGCCAAGAGATAAATCAGAACAGGAAATGTTGGAATTGGAAAGAAACTTAGACATCATCTGATCAAAGAATGGCATAACCCATATCAAATACTAACTCTAAGTTATTGACATCAGTACTCTCTTTCTCTGAAACTTGGTGTTGAGTAGGATTCCGAGGCCCACACTGAGCTCACTGGGACATGGTTTTGATTAGAGGGCAATGGTCAGTGTGAGGAAAGGATGGCAGGAGGAGAAGTGTTGGCATCTGGTTGGGCATTCTTCATTCAATCCAACATTCTCATGATGCAAAAGAAAATCCCAAGACCCAGTGAAACCAAGCCATAGTCAGATGCTGTACATCCCAATGCAGATACTGGTTCAGAGAAAACACCCTTAGGTTCCTATAGTAGTTATACACTATTACATAAGAGACCTTCCCCAAACTTAACAGCCTAAAACAACAATGGTTTATTGTTTTTCACCACTCTGTGGGTTGAACCAGGTCAGCAGGATTGGGGGAGGTTGGTGGCTCTTACATGATAATCCAGGGAGTTTCCCAAAAGAGGAACGTGGGAGCATCTAGGCTTCTTCGGACCCCAGATAGAGTCGGCTGAGCACCATCCCCATCACAATCCATCGATACAAGCCACTCTCACATCTTGAACACACATGTAGGGACAAGAGGATTTTGACTGTCTCTGAGGATAATCTCCCACAGTTCCTCCTCTGTGCTGACATCATACAGCAGGTGAGTATTACCTTTTAGCAATGCCCGGCTTCTTACAACCAAGTACGACCTGATTTGTCACAAGCCCAGACTCCAAAGTGCACTAAAAAAACTCATTTCATTTTGCTGTTTGAGGTTTTATCCCCTTGATGGTAGCTCAATGACACTAAGAGAAAGTCCCCATGCCACCATGAACTTGAGGACTTTATCTGACACTATCTTTCCAATTGGCCCTTTGTCTTCAACAAGAAACTTAAAGTAAAAGGTACTTATAGAGGCAGGGAACTAATTTACCAAGCCAAGTAGTTATATGAAAATCTACAATCCAGAAACACCGAAAGGAGATAAACCAACACAAACATTAACGAATAGAAAAGCCAGAGATTTTCTCAGGTAAGCTTGCTAAAGCTCCCCCAAATCGAAATGTCTATATATCCAGAAAAGAAAAGGAACTAATGGTTACCTCTTAGTTGTCATTTCTGATATGCATATGTCTTAAGAGTCGCATACGAATAATATTTTTTTCCATAAAACAATTTTAATGTGCTTTTATTGGTGTTTTATAGTCTCACATCATAATGAAAATCTTGTTGACAGTAACGTACATGCACACAGCACTTGGTGCCCCCCCCTGCATCCCCATTTTCCCCCCTTCCCAATATAGAGTACTGAGATTGACATTGGTATATTCTCATACATACACTTAGTCAATGGTAGTAATTCCATTAATGAACCTCACTCTTCCCCTTCCCCTTCCTTTGGACCATCTCCCTGCCTCCGCTGTGGCTTCTCCTCCATTGTCTGGAGTCCCTCTGGTATCCCAATTACTCCCTAGGGATTGAAACCAGAGAACTACAGTAATATATGCATATCCATGTTCATAGCAGCACAATTCACAGTGGCCAAATTATGGAACCAACCCAGGTGTCCATCAACAGATGAATGGATTACAAAACTATGGGAAATACATACAATGGAATTCTACTCAGCAATAAGGAAGAACAAAATTTTGTCTTTTGCAAGAAAATGGAAGGACCTGGAGATCATTATGCTAAGTGAGATCAGCCAATCACAGAGAGTGAAGAGTCGTATGTTTTCTCCAATATGTGCAAGCTAGGGAGTAACTGGGATACCAGAGGGACTCCACACAAAACAATTTTTTTTCCAGATTATCCAGACAGGTGTTATTACACACACATGAGAGAGAAGCAAACGTAAAATGAACTGACTTGACAAAAGCCACAGAGAGGAAGAAGAAGGGCATGGATAGGACACTGGCCTTCTGACTTGGTTGTGGCAGCACAGGAATCCATCTGAGTGACCACATGTGATGTGCTGGGGCAAGATGGCTCTACAACCAGAGGACTCCGACTTCAGATTCCCTTTTCTATTGCAATTGACAGCAAAACATGGTGTGCTGCACACTTTTAATGCACCGCCAACCAGCCAAAAGCCATAATTTATTTCATGAAGGCTTATCTCACTCACTAACATCAGTAGAAACTTGTATGTCTCCTAGGCATATTAGCAGAAGACATAGAAGACAAGCTTGTCACCCTTGAGCATGATTCTCCCGTGAGAGGAAAGTCAAATGCCTGGGAACTCAGGAATAGTATTTAGAAAGATCTGGACAGGCCTGAAAGACATGCCTAAAGTAATGTTGTAGAAGTGGAAAATATAATGAAATGGACATGGATTCAGAAATACAGTAGTGCAAAGGTAGCATGGATAGGTTTAATAGGTTTTACCTTAAAAATAACCAGGTAGATGGTTAGTTAGCTACTTAGTTCTTATGAGCTGATGGTATGAATTGCAGATGGGAAGAGGAATGTCCTTGGGCCAAGTAAGGGGGCTTGGGTGTTCTGAATGAGAAAAGCAACATCTGGTCTCTCATTGTTGGATACAGTAGGGCTTTTGACTCTCTGATATGTACCGAAGGAAGCATCGAGAACTAAGCTGTGTTGAAAGAATGAATGACAGGTCTGTGAGTATTTAGCCCAAGGAAGAAAGGACATAACTTGTGGGACATCAATGATGCTTTTCAGTTCACTGAAAGGTTTCCAACCCAGACAGTCAAAATACCGAGGAGCCAGCTACAGGTGTAAGTTGAGAAGGACCCCATATCTGCAAGTCCAGTGACTCGGGGTCCTACACTCACTGGGAAGGGGAGAAAAGGCAGGAACACCATCCCTTCCTAACCCGGTCTTCAAAATCAGGGACTGCCACAGTCCAAAGGTTGCCTGTTAAAACAGATCTCATGGAGGCAATTGAGCAGGTAAGAAGGTTTTGAAAATTTTAAAAAGCAAAGGACATTTACCAAACAGCGCTGACTGAAATTAGCTATGTACATATGCATTTTCCAATGCAGAAGAGCAGCTCCACCTTAAATACTCTTTCAGAACACCTCTGATCTGCTGAACTAACACTCCTGCTATCCCAAGAATCCAAAGGTGGCTGAGTTTCACATTCCTTGCACAGACAGATTTTCATACTGACTAGACAGAGATGATGAGCTGTGTGTCAACTCCTTACCGTTGGATTGGTTCCTGCATCTCCATGGAGCACACTCTGAAATTCATGAGGTGGGAGATGCTCTCTGTATGGTCTCATGTAGGCAGTGACAGACGCCCTTAATTTGTAAGCATTAGCAGAATGAGATGCCGTTGCAGAAAGTGTAATTGGATCATCTTTGTATTTTATGTCAGTGTGTCTAAGTACAGTTAAAGGATGCGCCACATGCTCAGAGCCACCTGATGGCAATGCAGGAGTTGTAGGCATGACAAATAATAGCAGAATCAACTTTTTACTCTTAAATTCAGAGTGTGTGTGTGTGTGTGTGTGTGTGTGTGTGTGTAAGAGAGAGAAAAAAATGAGAGAGCACGCACTTTTCCAAGGCACTAGTCATTAAGTAGAAGAGCTTTAAGATCTGCCGAGAAGCATAATGGCTTTCAAACCTTTCTGACATTAAAATGTTCTATAATCACCTTCCATTAGTAAAACCAGAAAAAGCCTGGCTTGGGTGTAATGCACAAAATTCATGTACCTTTCTCCCACCCTCCCTTAATGTCCTTGTGCCTGAAATATCCCAGACTGTTAAGTTTTCAAGGAAGGAAATCAGCATGTCTTTTTATTTTTTTCCTAGGGAAAAAAAAGTCCAGATTTCAGGGCTATGTTTGGAAAACAGCTAACTTTTCCATAATTAAATTATCTAAAAGACAAAAAAAAGCAGAAAAATGATCCATCCACTCTGCTCCCTTTATTCATAGAGAGATTGGACCCATTTGTCTTTATCCAGACCAAAATGAACCTAGAATCCAAGCTCACTTCTGATTACCAGGTGGGAAGAGAAACTAAAACAGGCTAACACATAAGAGACCACATATAGATCCAGAGATGTTTATCAGGGACCAAAAAAAAAGGGGGGGGGGAGGGAATGCTTGTCTTCATGAATCTAAAGAATTTCCCGGTACAATAGAAGGGGCTAGCTCTTGGTGACCAGCCCTTATTGGCTGTACAGAACAGAGGGAGTACCAATAGATACTGATTCCAGGAAAGCAGATTTTGGTTTAACATAACATGCCCCTGCTCAAAGTTTTGGAACATCTTTCCCTGAAGTAATGGTGGCTTGGCTCCATTCTGCTAGTTCTGAGATACCCTCTCTGGGAAAGAAAGAAAAAGAGTAAAGCAGTGATCAAATATGTTCAGAAAAGTTGCAAAACGTAACCCCATGTTTTAGAGGTCACAACACATGTTTAAAAACCAGGAAAATGTTTAACCATGCCTAAAGCAAACAATTAGACTAGTTAACCCAGTGTTTTCCAACTGACCCTGTAACATCATTCACCATTAGATCATATTTCTTTGACCTTGTGTTGTACTAAACACACTTTTGGAAACTTTGCTTTACTGGATCAAAGTCCAAATGTTTAATCTTAGTATTCAAAATTCCAAAAGTTCTGGTTATTAGCTTTTGAACCTTATTTCCTACAATGATCTGTGATTTCCAACCTTAATAGCTTTGTTTTTAATGTGCCCTCTATGTATGTTGGGACATCAGACTGTACCCTGATATTTCTGTGTGCATAAGTCTAATCCCATTCTTCACTCCAAAAATTAGTTATTGTGTATTTAATTTTAGGCTCAGAGAGTTTAAGTAAATTCTCCAAGCTCACTTCAACATCTAAGAGGTTTGCAGTATGCCTATCTTCCCACCTAAGGCAGGATTTGGCCCAAAGGTCCAAATCCTTACTAATTGCTTCCCATGTTAGGGCCAATGCAGAGGGTACTCAGTAGATTCTTTGCTAAAGACTGGTGTCTTCAAAAGGTTTCAGAATGCAGTCCAGAGTGGAGTGCAGACCTGGCAGCTTACTATAGAAGCTGAATGTGTCCATTTCCCAGAGCAAAGACCCTAAAAGCCATTTCCTTGTAGTGGACCAAGTCCAGTTTTACTGACCTTGGAAAACCCAGGGCCGTATTATGAACAACCCATGTTTGGTGTTCTGCTTGGAAGAAAGGACCAGGTTGCAGACTTCACTTGTTAGAAACAAGCGTGATTTATTATGAAGGAGCATGGATGATAGGAGCAAGGATGGAACTCATAATAAACAATCACACTACAGCATGCTATATACAGCATGCACACTCACCAAATCGGGGTAAGCAACAGTATCTGGCATCCTGGGCTGGGAGGTCCCTGCAGACAGCCAACCAGAGTTCTGACTCGAATGGTCCTGAGTGGAACATGCGTTCTCCCCATGCATGAGACTTCAAAGTCTGCAGTCCTCAGGGAGTCCTCAAGTAAGGCACCCAGACAATGTAGTCCTTCAGGGTGTGTATTTTGCATGACCAATGTAAGCTATGTGAGGCTTGAGTATTCCATGTTCTCAAGGAAGTGGCCAGCTTCCCTGAGAAAAGGGAAAATCGCCTCCCCTAAATGTTTGCCATACCAAATGTTCTAGGGATTGCTTTGTACCTGCATGCTTAGTCTACCTTGACATCAAGGTACAGGTGTACTCTATGCACTTGGTGATTTATATGCATGTTGATACCAAAGTTTGGATGATATATTAACTATCCATACCATGGGCCACATGGAAGGGAAGCCTGGAGTTGCAACCTTACATCCCCATTTTACAGATGAGACTCAGAGTGCTTCCGTTACTTGAGTAATATTGCCAAGCTTATAAGTAACTGAGCCAGGGCTGACGCCTGGGCTCCTAGGATTTCAACATTGTGCAGAGAAAATAAGACATGACCTCCCAGCTCCAGGATCATGATAACTCAGCAGCAAAACAAAGAGGAGAGTGCCAAAACAGCCTCAAACCAGGATAATATCAAGGAGAAAGGTTCCTATAGATGTTGGGGGAAGTATTACAAAATGATAACATGTGAAGAAAACCTACAGAACATTCTTGACTTGAGGAATACAAGAGCTCTCTTTAAATACTTTCTGGCATATCCAGAGAAGAAGTTAGTGTTGTGTTCTCTCAAAGGTTAATAGCCATGATGTTTTAAGATACATGTTTCATCTCAATATAAGAAAACATTTCAGCCGGGCATGGTGGCGCACGCTTGTAATCCCAGTACTTGGGAGGCAGAGACCCGAGGATCTGGGTTCGAGGCCAGCCTCAGCTACTTAGTGAGGCTCTCCACAACTTAGTGAGACCCTGTTTCAAAATAAAGAATAAAAAAATAGGGCTGGGGGTGTAGCTCGGAGGTAAAATGCCCCTGGGTTCAATCCCCAGTACCGCAAAAAAAGAGAAAACATTTCTTAATTTTACTCAGTGAATGTACAGTAAAATACCCAAATCAGGGATTCCCCCAGCAAGTGTGACTCTAGAGCTTATGCTCAATTATGAAGCCACCTGCCTGGGCAAACCACAAGGATTAAATAAAATAATATATGAATGGTGTTTATCAGAGTGCCTGATACATTAGTCTGCTTTTTTTTAAATGAAAGTTGTCATTAGTGTTCAGCAGTAAAGATTATAGAAGTTTGAAGAAGAAACCTCAACATACTGGGAGTGTGTGATTGGTTCATTGATTCATCTGGGGGCTCCTGCAAAGTCCCAGGCAGGCATGGCTCTGACGTGCAATATTGGTGCACAAACCTGACTTTGCAGTAGACTTCATAAAGCCTGAAGGATTGCCAAAAAGATATTCTCTCACTTGTATTCTTTATTATTATTATTATTATTTTTTTGCAATACTGGGGATTGAACCCAGGGGCGTTCTACCTCCGCGCTACACCCCTGGCCCTATTTTTTATACTTTATTTTGAAACTGGGTTTGACGAAGTTGCAGAGGACCTCACTAAGTAGAGAGAGAGAGAGAGAGATACAGGGAAAGAGGGAGAGAGAGAGAGAGAGAGGGAGCTGAGGCTGGCCGCGAACCCGGATCCTCCGGTCTCCGCCTCCCAAAGTACTGGGATTACAAGCGTGCATCACCACACCCGGCTCACTTGTATTCTTATAGCCAAAAAACAAGGAAATACTGAAAAAAATGTAAGAAAGCTGAAATTAAAAAGCATTCAGGAATATGATCAATTTAAAAGAGCTGGCTCAATATGAATGTGATTGCTAGATAATCAAATAGGGATGGACCAGAAATTCCAGAAATGTTTAGCCAATCTATAAAATTCTGCACCAAAGATAAATAGTAACTAAGATAACGATGACTTTAAACTAGTCCTCTTCTTAACTACATATTATGTGCTCTTTCTGCCACACCAGCACAACAAAGATTAAGGGACGACACACATAAAAATGGATGTCCCATGGAAGGCTGGGTACTTGCTCAAGGTAGCATCAGAAGAGATTAGTAATAGGACACTATTTAGGTCAGAAACTTTAGCAGTGGGATGGGAAGCTCTGAGACCAATTTGTACATAACAATTAATATTCATAACAATAATATTCACTGGATTAGATTTAGACAAAAGTAAAAATGACTCTTGTCGTTATTGTGCTGCAGGGGTTGTTTGGCCAGATGGCTCTCAAGGTGACTTTTAATGCTCAAATTACACTGTTTTAATGGTCTTTGAGACCAGTAACTCCTTCAAATCTTCTTGCCTATGGTACTTTCAGATTTACAAAGGACTTCACTTCTGTTGGAGGGAAAATAGAAGCCCCAAAGACCAGTTCAGCATAAATTGCCATTCGTCTGGAAGCCACATTATCCCACTATTCTGGTTTTAAGTCATCCCTGAGACAGAATGAGATTTTATTGCTGCTGTTAGGTAAATAATGAGCCACTGAACTTGAAGATCCTTTGCTTAATTTTCTCTGTCAGGACTATAAAAGGTTTGTAAACCTTGTAGCTTGCCGTCTGGTGTAGTTAACGCTCCCTCCACACGGAGCTCATTGCAGTTCTCCAAATGGACACCCTCGCCCACTCTTGCAGCCTGTTCTCATCCTCTTCTTTCTGCTCACAGAGCCCTCTACCCCTCATCTCTTGCTTAACCCTTACCAACCATCAAGTCTCAACCAGGACCTCTCTGCCAGACTCTCTCCTCCCTGGCCTTTTCTCCGTGCCCTGTCTGGGGTTAATGCTGCTCCTCTGGGCTCCCTCTGGGCACCCTGAAAGTGGATTGCATCCATCCTTCTGTCTGTCTCCCCTCCAGACTGTGAGCAGCATGGTGGAACCAGTACACCCATGTCTCTGTAACGGCAGCACCCAGTTCCTAGTGGGCGCAGGTATGAACTCTCGACCACTGAGTGAACACAGGACACCCCCTCCCCATGCTGGAGTTGACAAGCTTACAGTGCAGTATCCAGGGGATGTGGGAATGCATTTGTGCCCACAGCAATGCCTGTTGCAACTTCCAAGTGGCATGACCCCAAGGAAAAGGATGACCCCCAAAATGTCCAGAAACAAGCAGAAGTTTGAGGGCACGGATGCTCTGCTGGTGCTGAGCTCACTAGAACCCTCATGACCCTTCTACAGAACTGCTTTGGGTTGTGCAGAAACATTTTGGTGATTCTATTTATAATTCACGCAACACCTGATACATGTCAAGCACAGCGTGACATCGGGTCCAGCAGACATTTCCATCCGGGATGAGGCACTGGCCCGGAGCATCCGCATGGAGCAGGGTTGTCTCCCACAGGTCAACCATCCTTGGTCACAGTACTGTCCTTGTTTTTAGGAGACACCAGAGTGCAGCCATATCCTACTGAATTGCTTAACTTGAACAGTTTCCGAAAACAATCTTAATGGTGCACTGAGGCCCTTTCATTGTCTTGGTTCACTAGTCATAAGTGGATTTCAATATGCATTTAATCAAAATACCCAGCTGCATTCATTTAAAAATTCAACCCACAAAAAGCGTCTAAGTTGGCCCCTTACCTCCCTGCTAAGAAAATGCAGGAGATATTGCACCAGAATTTAATTTGGCAGAAAACTAAAAGCCCTTGGAATAAGCTATTTCTGATACAAATTTTAGTTCTGTCTTTATTGGGGGAAAGGCAGTTAATAAGCAAGTTATCCACACAGATGAGAGACAAGGCTGAATTGCGGGGAGAGGGGCAGGCAAGGGGCTAATAGAACTTACCCACCTTGGGTCTCTGGGGCTGTGTCCACAGCACAGCTCTCAAGTGGACTAAGAAAATCCACGTGTGGGGCACAGGCTCTCTCCTCAGAAGTACCAAGACGCATCAGGCAGAGCTCAAGTTTCCAAGTCAGACTAGGTGGCCTTGGCTAATTCTTAATCTTCTTAAGGCTTCATGATCCTCATAATTAAAGGTCAGATAGTAATGACTACTACAGGGGTTTGTTATGGGGTTAAATCATGCCCCCCTTCATGTGTTGAAAATCTATTCATATACTGAAGCCTCCTAGTACCTCCATAGGTGACCTAATTTGGAAATAGGCTCATTGCAGATGTAGATAGCTAAGAGGAGGAGGCCATACTGGAAGAGTGGGGTCCCCTAATCCAGTATGATGGATGACCTTATAAAAAGGGGACTTTCGCACACACACACACACACACACACACACACACACAAAGAACACCAGGTAAAGATGAAGGCAGAGCTGAGGTGATGAATTTATAAATCAAGAAATGCCAAAGATGACCAGAAAACCAGAACACAGGAGAAGGGTGGGGAACCAATTCTCCCTCACCGCTCTCAGGAGAAACCAACCATGCCTTCTCTTGATCTTGGATTTCCAGTCCAGAGTCTTGAGACCATTAGTTTCTGTTGTTTGGGCCACCTGTCTAGTGATACTGCTTTATAGAAACACAGGCAAACCCATATGCGCTTGTTCTAAGGATGTATGAGCACGGTCTGTAGAAGCGGTGAACATGGGACCTGTGCACTGTGGGCATTAATAGAAATCAGGCCCTCATCTCTTTGTTCCTGCTAAGATGTGGCCCATGTGTGAGAGATAGGGCAGACGAGAAGAATGCAACCAAGTAGTCATACATAAATTAAATAAATAAGGAACCATCCCACAATCACTCATTGAGCACTTCTTATTGGTTCATAGAGATAGTTGGCTGATTTTTTTTTTCCCTGTAAGAATTGCTTTGAGAATAGAATGCAATCTTCAACAGATCTCCATAATTCCAGGAGTCTCTTGAGGGTTATTGTTTTTTTTTTTTTTCAGTACTGGGAATTGAACCCAGGGATATTCTACCTCCAACCTACACCCCCAGCCCTATTTTTTTTATTCTTTATTTTGAAACAGGGTCTCATTAAGTTGTGGAGGGCCTCACTAAGTAGCTGAGGCTGGCCGTGAACCTGCGATCCTCCTGTCTCAGCCTCCCAAGTACTGGGATTGCAAGCGTACACCACCATGTCTGGCTTGAGGGTTGTTTTTAATTGAGTAAACACTTGACCTGGAGCTGGGTGTTCTGAAGCCATATGGACTTGAAAGGGCCTCCCCTCCCAGTACCCTGTGACTGTGCAGCCAGTCTGCTCAGAGCTGGACACAATCCCATGGGAACATAGAAGCCCCTAGGATCCTCTCCACTTTGAGGCTCACTACTGTTAGAACCACTGCAATGACAAAAGTTCCCTGGCAATGACCTCCAGCAGGTAAAGGCAGCAGGGACCCAAGGCTCTGATCACCATGAAAGAAGGGAGACCAGGACTAGTGACCAAAGCTTGTCACCACACTGGGGACCAATGTGCAGTCCTGCCCACGTGTGGAAGAGGAGGCCAGGCCCTCTCATCTGACCTCTCTGGACTGGTAGACGTGTGGAAACGAGGAGTGGGCTTCACCTTCATGAGGAGCTGGGGAGCCATGCAGTCAATGCTGCACCCCTCCCCTATCTCAGATGGCACCCAGTGGGCAGCACATGGGCTGGAAGCTAGAATCGGGAACAGCACTGACTCCCCTTCCAGGAGGAGCTCTAGGGAAGGGGTGATGGCACCCCTCGCCTCCTCCTTTGTCTGGTAGCTTGGATTCCTGCCCTTTCCCATCTCTGTCATGGCTGTCACCAGGGACTGTGCATTAGCATGCCACTGGCTGTCATTCCACACACATCTGTGTGGCACCCTTTCCCCTCCGGGAGCTCTAGGCCTGCAGGGAGCTGTCTTCCTGGCCCACTGGAAATACAGGGCAAAACCACTGGAAAGGGAACACCATTCAATCTGCAGACTTTACTGAGGAGCTGTTAATAAATACTACAATTTAAAAGAGCCAAAAACAAAATGGAAGTAAGCTACCTGCTCAACACTAAGAAATTGCATAAACAGATGATGTGCAGTGCCAGGAAATACCACGCTGTCATTCAAAGTGATGTTACAACGCAAGGATCAGCAGGTCACTGCCAACGTGACGAAGGTGCCCCGCTGCCTGTGTTGTGTGGCTTGCAAGCTATGGCTTTTACACTTTCAAAAGGCTGAAAAAGCTAAAAGAAGAATATTTGATGTTACATGAACATTATCCAAAGTTCAAACTACAGTGTCCATAAACTGCAGTTTTATTGGAACACAGCCATGCCTGATCCCTTACATAGTGGCTACAGCGCCTTTTATTCTATAACAGAGTCTGAGAAGCTGAAACGGAGCCTAATGTATTCACGATCTGACCTGGTACAGAAAGGGACAGCTGACCTCCTCTGTAGATGAATTAGCACGTGGAAAGTCACTTTTTCGTGTGTGTGTGTGTGTGTGTGTGTGTGTGTGTGTGTGTGTATGTTACTAGGTATTGAACCAGGGGCATTCTACCTCTGAGCTACACCCTAGCCCAACTTTATGTTTTATTTTGAAACAGGGTCTCGTTAAGTTGCTGATGCTGGCTTCTAACCTGCAATCTCCCTGTCTCAGCCTCCCAAGTATCGGGATTAACAGGAATGGACCACTATGGCTGGCTTTGAAAATGACATTTTCAATGACAGAGTAGGTAACCCCTCAATGGGCACCATGAGACCTGTGTTGGGAGATGTGGACCATGATGAGAGGGAGAAGGGACTGGGAAAGAATCTTTGTTGAATAATCACCACATTGTGAGGACACTGGTCACTTTACTCAGCCATCTCTGTAACTGTCATCATTGTTACTATTCCTACTACTATTATCATTCTTACCTGTATTTCCCAATGCAAATAGATGAATATACATTGCTTTTAGTAAGATTAAAAGTTGTTATTAAAAGGGGAAGGAAATCACTTTTTCTAACATAGAGATGAGAGAGCCCTGTCCTTCCTGTTTGCTTCTAGACCCTTCTTGGACACCTGGGGAAGATGTTGTCATTAAGACCACAGAGAGCTGTGTACAGATCGTCTTGGTATTTCCTTAACTTATCTGGCCATGGTGTGTCATGTAGTCATAGGGACAATTTTCTTGGCAACATGTGGAAGTTATCTAACATTTAGGCAGTACAATATGTGGAGTGATCATATTTAAAATGTTCAGTAATACAGTTTTAGAAAAATTAAAAAATAGATGGGTCAGTCAGCTGAACCAGAGCTCAGGGGCTGGGCATGCCTCTGCCATGTCAGAGTGTGGTGAGAGGCCTCCAGGGGACTCCTGAAGTCCAAAGAGGCCAGGGCAGCTCTCCAGGACTCTACGGGAACGTGGTATCCTGTGTTCCACCAAAGGGAAATTATTAAAATATCTGAAACGAGTTTGACTGCTCATTTCGAAAAATATGATAAAGAACACATTTCTAAAAAATTTAAACAGAATAAAGGACCCTTTTGACAACAGGACATGCTAAAACCACTAGAGATATCAAAACAGACTCTTTCAAGCCCATTTTACAAGCCCATGTAAGATGCTCTCTGGCCTTAACTGTCAAACTCATCATAACGGAAATGACTGCCTGTCCTTGCATGCTGAGGAGGGAAGGGCCACTGAGGCCCAGCGATTCGGCCTTGCACTTCTCTGTATTGTGTAGGACTCTGAGCTTTGCCTTCATTCCTCAGGCAGTAGGTAGATGGATCAGGCTTATAGGATCCAACACAATGGTGTAGTGGAAGCTGGATGGGAGCAAAGGCTGTGAATGCTGCACTAGGCCCGTATAACTGAAGTCTCACTGAGAGCTCTCAAATACTTCAAGGAAGAAGAGGCCTTTGTTGAAAACAGCAAATGCATAAATATCTGACATATCCTTCCTTCTTTCCAGGTGGGCTCTTTTCTGCCTCTGAGATTTGAAATTAACTTAAACCTCAAGCACAGAACTCATTTGTGGGAGCACAGACAAAACATACATGAATTAAGAGAAGGTGCTCTGGGGATGTGGGGAATCGCCAGGGCAAGACACACATCTCATAGCAAACACTGCTGGGCACTCAGTAAGAGGTCTCAGAGCAGAGCAAGCTCACATTTCAATGTCACCAGCAGTCTCCCGACCCTCAGTGCCCTCCTTTATTCCCCTTCCATCTCTCAGAAGCATGCTGGGCAAAGCATGGGTCCTCATCACCTGCTTTTGGCCATCCTGTAGCAGACTTCACCAAGAGAAGGACTGGGGCAGATGAGCTCAGCTGGCAAAGCAAGAGAAGAGTGGATCCCATCTCACATCACTGTGTTCATTTTGCAAGAGTTCTGTGATTCCTGGTTCTGATCTTGCAGTACAGAGAGCCTGTTCTGTCCAAAGGCTCCTCCACTGGCTCCCTATTCAATGACTCCAAGTGGACCCACAGATTTCTCAGAGCCTGACATACTCAGCACATCCTTAGCAGAAAATATGTCTGGATCAGTTTTATTCCTAAAATAAGATAGTATGTGAAGATGCTGTCCATTACTCCTGGCAAGGGTTTATAGCCTGTTCTACTGTCACAGCCTCTAGTAACACTGGCAAAGCTCCTTCTAATAACACTGCAAGCAAAACCACATCAGTGTTTCCTGAGCAGGGCCCATCTTGGTTGTTGCCGAGAGGACTGTCATGATGCTTTTCCCCGTACATGCTTCTGAGACAGGTCCAAGTGGGTCAGGTGGGGTGAGAGGGTGTGTGGCCAGGGGGATGGCTGCATCCAGGGTTCCTTCTGATGGTCAGTGACCTGAGAGAAGGAAAGGAGGTACCCTGGTCTTAACCAGGTGTGGATGGCATCAGATCTCAGGGCTCAGATCTCAGGCAAGTCCCTTCAGCTACCCTGGAGAAGAAGAGGGAGCTACATGAGAGATAGAACCACAGCCTTGGAGGTCACTGTAGACATTCAACTCCCTCCCTCCCTGGGCCATGCTCACAATCCACCATGCTCTGGGAAAGTGTGCCTCACTCATTAGAAAATATATTGCTTCATAGACATTTAAATAATGACACTCCATACACTGCATGATATCAGTTGAATGAAATAGTTGGAATGGTTTAGGCAAGACACATCATAACTAAAGAAATAGAAAAATGAATACCCAGGCAACTCTGCATTCTGGATGAAATGATTATAATAATGCCCTCTTGACTCTGGGGTGGACCCAAAGCTCTGATTTTGCCACTTATTGAATCACACCCCTGAGCACAGTGCTTCCCATCCACAGGCATGAAGATGACATGTGAAGATGACATGAGAAACAATACAGATCATAAACTTTTCACACCGTGCCAGGTACAAGAAAATGACTGTAGTTAACTTCATTACCACCAGTTCTTACAGCAGTCTCACCAGATAGCATTAAGTTCAACTATAGATTAGAATGGAATTAAATCCCTACCTCTCACCCTGCACAAGAGTCAACTCGAGTTGGATCAAAGACCTGGAAATTAGACCAGAGACTTTGAAGTTACTAGAGGAGGGCATAGGTCCAACACTCCAACATATAGACACAGGTAGAAACTTCCTCAATAAGACTCCAAAAGCCTAGGGAATTAAAACAAGAATTAATAAATGGGATGGAATTAAACTAAAAAGTTTCTGATCATCAAAGGAAACCATCAAGAGTCTAAAGAGAGAGCCTACAAATTGGGAGATCTTTGCCAGGTATACCTCTGAAACAGAACTAATACCTAGAATATGCAAAGAACTTAAAAGACTTAACACTTAAAAAAACTCCAATCAAGAAGTGGGTAATTGAAGCCGGACATGGTGGCGCACGCTTGTAATCCCAGTACTTTGGGAGGCGGAGACCGGAGGATCCGGGTTCACGGTTCGCGGCCAGCCTCAGCTCTCTCACTCTCTCTCCCTGTCTCTCTCTCTCTCTCTCTCTCTCTCTCTCTCTCTCTCTCTCTCTCCTTAGTG
>PVJS01016053.1:0-11819 GCA_004027185.1 Glis glis
AGGCCGGGCGTGGTGGCGCACGCTTGTAATCCCAGTACTTTGGGAGGCGGAGACCGGAGGATCCGGGTTCGTGGCCAGCCTCAGCTCTCGCGCTCTCTCTCTCTCTCTCTCTCTCTCTGTCTCCTTAGTGAGGCCCTCTGCAACTTCGTGAGACCCGGTTTCAAAAATAAAGTATAAAAAATAGGGCCGGGGGCGTAGCGCGGAGGTAGAACGCCCCTGCGTTCAACCCCTGGTACCGCAAAAAAAAAAAAAAAAAAAAAAAAAGATTCCCTGCCCAGCACCAGAGGACTGCACTAAAGTCTCCAAAGCAAAGCTCTGTGGTCCCTGGGATAGTTTCTCCAGAACTTTCTTATTAGTAGAAGAGCCAAGAGAAGCAGATAAAGAAAATTTTCCCAAAGTCAGCTTTCCTTCCACAGGAGGAAGGTGGCGGTAAAGGGAGGTACAGAGGACCCGAGGATCCCTGGGCAGAGGGGAAGGCAGGGCTGAGGGTGGGCGCAGTGTGGGTTCACGCTACACTTACTGACATCAGAGCCGCACGCTATCTAGGTATACACCTTTGGCAAGTGCGTTAAGCTGCTTCAATATGGCCTATTTCATCCACTCAGACAATCCTTTCTCTCCTTTACCTTCATCCCACATTAAAAAAACAAATCATCAAAAAGTAAGTATGCTCTGCTAGAAAGCGTGTGTTAAATATATTATCAAGAATGGACTGAGGAATTTTGGCTGCAGGGATATATAGCATTTCTACCACACTGGAGTAACTGAGGTGAATTTTCTACTCCCTCAATTTTGAGATACAAAGTACTCTTTTTTTCTTTCATTAATCTTTTGGATGCTTTTCAGGGGATTATGGAGTTTTATCAGGAAGGGACTTCATAACTGTCATAACATTTTAATCTCCCTGGGCCTGGGACAAGGTGAAAGCCTCCAGGTTCCCAAGGAGTTTGTTTGTTTTTTCACAATTACCCTTTCAGCCCAAACCTTAACTCTGCAAAGAGAAAGCACGATGTGGAACAAGAGTGCTGGCTTCAACTATCCTGACTCCAGTTCTCCAGGGCTGTGAATAAATCGATTGTGACCTAGCATTGAAAACGGAGCTCTCTCTCTTATGCCGCACTGCTATTTGTAATTGCTCAAAGTGAACTAGTATTCTGCTTTTATCTGCGAACATTAGCTTATTTCCCAGGGGCCTTGCTGTCCACACCGGTTGGAAACATTTCTGTTTTCTCCCACAAGGGTTTGAGGTGAGAAGAATCGAGTAAAGAGGAGTTCATTTCATCAGACTGGATTAGGGGTGGCTTGTCCTCGCCGTCGGCCCAAGTGAGCCACTGTTGTAAAAAGCCTCTTTCAAAATGTTACCTGTGAGATGGCTTCAACACATCTTCCTGGACCACAGACTCTCGGCATTATGAATCAACCACTGGGGTAATTAGAACTCAGGCTCATAGCCTAGCCTCAGCGCATAGAATAAACACTGTTTTCCTTTGTCCTAATTACAAGATGTTCTTAAACATCATCATTTTGTAAAAGGCACCATGACTACAAATTGCTTTGTGAACCACATTGCTGGGACTTAGAGTATGCTGCAGTTTGAAGAAGGTGTTTGCAATTTGTCAATAAAAATACAGTGCCATGGGGCACAGTGCTGTTCACAGGCAAGGGGGACACTCTGTAGGTTTTATGTTCTTTCCCTCACCTTCCACGTGGCCCCTGTCTAAAAAAAGGTGAGCTCAGAATCAGAATGCCCTTTTTCTCGTATCAACAGATTACAGATGGCATGTTCCATAAAGCGCTGGCCTCATTGACAGCCTGGATTAGGTAGTCGCTTCTTGCTCTTAGCCACTGAGCTTTCTATTGTCATGACTTATTTAAAACAAACAAAACTTGCTTTGCCACCATCATTATCAACAAAAACAACAAAACTCAGAAGCAAAAAGTCTTCCTCTAAGCCAATGGGGCTTGATTAGATCCTCAGGGAGCACTGTGGATCGGTTGTATTTGGCCACATTGGATCATTATCATGGAATTTATTTATTTGAATATTTTTCCTGAGAGACAACAAAGCTTGCTGTCATATACAACCCTGGTTTGCCCTGGTGCCCCGATACCATACAGGAAAATATCTAGGGTATAAAGGGAAGAAAATGTTTCAAGTGGCCTATGGGATTCTGCCAGGATCCCCGCCAAGATTTAGAGTAGTGGAGACTCTTCTTAAACACACAACCCACTTCCGGGGAGTTGTTACTGCTGAATATGATTATACACCCAAAATAAATCCAAACCTCTTAGAGTAAACAGCAAAAGAAGCTGGGCACAGCGACACACACCTGTAATCCCAGTACTTGGGAGCTGAGACAGAAGGATTGCAAGTTTGAGGCCAGCCTCAGCAATTGAGCGAGACCTTCAGCAACTTAGCATGAACCTGCTTCAAAATAAAAAGGGCTGGGGGTGTAGCTCAGAGATACAATTTTCCTGGGCTCACTACCCAGTACAAAAACAAGACAAAAAACAAAACAAAACAAAAAAACAGCAAAGAAAAAGCTGCAATAACAACTAGATAGGTAAGACACGGGTTACAGACTGTTATTCCAACACCATCCTGAAGAATTTTTAACAGTAATAATTCCATGTTTAAAGGTGTTCTGTAGCCAGGTGTGGTGGAACATGCCTGTAATCCCAGTTCTTGGGAGGCTAAAACAGGAGGTTCGCTGGTTTGAAACCAGCCTCAGCAACTTAGGGAAACTCTTAGCAATTTAGCAAGAAAGGTGTTCTGTAGCATGGCCACCACTAGAGGGCAGAGATCACTTCAGTTTTCACAGGAGAAGCTGAAAGTTAACCTGAAAGACCCACTAAATCAAGAGACTATAGTGGCATGGAGTGATGATGCACGCCTGTAATCCCAGGACTTGGGAGGCTGACACAGGAGGATTGCAGGTTTGAGGCCAGCCTAGACAACTCAGTGAAACCCTCAGCAAATCAGCAAATCCCTGTTTCAAAATTAAATATAGATATATAGATATATATTTTAAGGGCTGGGGGTGTATTTTGGAATAGGATACCCTGGGATGAGAGAGAGAGATAGAGAGATAGAGAGATAGAGAGAGAGAGAGAGAGAGAGAGAATATAAATACAATATGAACTCAGAGGAGAATCTAACTCAGAATTTCAGGTGAGGGTATTTCTCTACAGATACAATGACTGGGAGTGCTGGAGGCTTGATGACCAATTCAGAAGCCACTGGGTGAAGGAGGAAGATGAGGCAGAAAGAGACTTTATTTTTGTAAGAAAGTGTTTTTAGTATAACCATAACCATGTCAGGGAAAAAATCCAAATGAGAAATAGAATAAAACCAATAACTAGTGTACACACACACACACACACACACACACACACACACACACGTTGCTTTTTAGCCACAAGCTTTTCTAGATTTCATAGATTTGGGATAAAAACAACGTAGGAAGAAAACAACCACATAACAGCATTGACCTGAAATAGACCACTCGAATGCCATTCCTGTCGCACGCACACTGAGGTGCACCTGGAGGGCTGCGGGTCGGTCTGGGCAGTCCCCAGAGAAGAATGAGGGCTGATGGCTGTACGCGGGCATGGTTTCCTTGCAAGACTCATGTTGGAACATGTCCTGCTTCTCCAGCCTGCCGACCTCATCTATCATATGCGCCTGGAGCACTGAGTGCTAACGTGGCAGTTCTCAGTCCTACCGACATGTGCAAACCACAGGAAGGCTGCTGTCCAGCGCTCCCCACCTTGCTGTTCTGCTTCCGTGCCTGCGAACTCTCTCACGGATTCTAAAGCGCAGCACGGATGAGGCCTATTGCATTATACCTGAGGCGGTTTCATAGGGGAGACACAAAACCCCAGTTAGGGGTATGGACAACAGAATTTCCCTCTCTTAGCACCATGAAAGAATTGAACATTTTCCTTCCGTGGAACTTTTACCCGCATCTTCAACATCGGGGATAGTTTTTGGGTGAAATCTAGTACCACAAAGGAAAATAATATGAAAATAAAAATGAATACACAGTGCAAGGAAATGGAATGCAGACCCCTTCTCCCACCCTCTCACGCTTGACCCATCTGGGCCCCATCGAAACCTTGACGGGAACCTCCTGCCCACAGCTGCTCACGACCGTACAACCTCAATGGGACAGCCCCATCCACGTACCGCAGTGTGGTGCTCCCTAACCTTCTAATGTTCCCATAGCAACAGCCGCTTCCCCTCACCACCCCATCCCCAAGGAGCTGATAGCTGACCCTCTCCCCATGTTTTCCTATAAAGACTATGCTCACCCAACAGCAGGTGGGCTGAAGTTCCCTGCCTGGCTTATCCCATTCCCATCTCCATCCCCGCATCCTCGATGAATAAACTCCCTCCTGCTTGGACCCTCAGGCTGTGTCCGCACCTGCACCATTGCCTTCCCCACACCTGACACACAGGAGAGAAAATACTGCAAAATGTTTATTCTCGCTTTTCTCATGAGCCATTTTAACTTTCCCAAGAGTGCCCCTCCAGTGGACATCTGAAGTTCCTCCTCTGGTCTCTTTATTTTGAGCATCCCCTGAGTACCAGTAGGCCCTTTCTGGAGAGTCCCAGCCTTGTCTCTGAACAGCAGAAATAGATTGAGCAACACCTAAGCTCCTTCATTCATCATCGTTGTGGACTTTGGATGGCAAACCGTATGGTTTGTGCTTTCTTACAAAATACATGAGACGGTTAGCAATTTTGATTTCTTTATCTTAGAGCAACCACAAGACAGGCGAACCTAGTTTTCACTTCCATTTACCTCCTGTCGTTATTACGCTAACACATCACTTTATTTTGTCTTGTTACTTGGCCTTTCCTCATCACAGAGGATGATAGGAGGACAGAGAAAGAGGAGGCGGCGGTCGTGAGCTGCCCTGTCTCGCCTCTCCGACGGTTGAGTCTTTCCTCCACTGTGCAGAACTGGAGGCTAATGTCAAAGGGCCTGGATCCCTTAATGGGTGCCCCAAAGTGGCATACTCTATATAGCAGGTGCTCCTATTATTCTTGAGCATTTTGACTCAAACTAGGGTCCAAGAGAGTTGCTGTCCAAAAAAACCTGATCTTCTGGCCAGAAATCTGCGCCCAACAAGAACTATAACAAGAACTCTACAGACAGGAAGGAAAAAGTTGAGAAATAGCGTGGAAGAACCCATCGCCAGCAGCCTCCTGTGGCTGAAAGCTAGAGAAGTCACTGCAGGGCAGCTCAGGATCTCAGCAGCTCTGGGAGAAAATGAGCAGTTGTTAATAAAATGGGCATCGAATAAAGTCTCCAGCAAGGACAGCTGCTTTGGTATTTCACAGAAGAATAGTAGACACTACAGGCAAACTTCAGGTAATGAGACTTTTCTGCAGTGAACATGGCAGTAGGCTCTGAGATAAAGAGAGAAGGGCTTTTGGAGGTTATTTAAAATGGTGGTTTGCCGGTAGTGGTGGCACACACTTGTAATCCCAGTACTTGGGAGGCTGAGACAGGAGGATCCAGGTTCGTGGCCAGTCTCAGCTACTTAGTGAGGCTCTCCGCAACTTAGTGAGACCCTGTTTCAAAATAAAAAATAAGCCGGGCATGGTGGTGCACGCTTGTAATCGCAGTACTTGGGAGGCGGAGACCGGAGGATCCAGGTTCGCGGCCAGCCTCAGCTACTTAGTGAGGCCCTCTCTGCAACTTTGTGAGACCCAGTTTCAAAATAAAGGATAAAAAATAGGGCTGGGGGTGGAGCTTGGAGGTAGAACGCCCCTGGGTTCAATCCCAGGTACCGCAAAAAAAAAAAGTATAGAAAAATAGGGCTGGGGGTGTAGCTTGGAGGTATAATGCCCCTGGGTTCAATTCCTAGTACTGCAAAAAAATAAAATAAAATAAAATAAAATAAAATAAAATAAAATAAAATAAAAAATAAAATAAAATATAAAATGGTGGTTTGCCTCGGTAGAAACATAGCACAGGTTCACTTCAGAGTTATAGAGTTAACTGTCCAGTGGTTCCCCTGGCCTTCTTAGATCTCATGAAATACCTCCAATGTGTGTGTGTGTGTGTGTGTGTGTGTGTGTGTGTGTGTTAACGCAGTCAGTCTAACGGAAAGGCAGACTCAGGGATTTGGTTCACCTAAGAACTGGCTCAAGAAACGAACGCCGCATGGACCACAGGCAGCATGTCCAGTAGGATATAACAGCACTCAACCTCCATCAGTCTAGGAAGGCTTTTAGGGGGCCCACATTTTATATTCTTATTTCATAATGCTGGTGTTTCTACCAGCCTTTATTGAACATTTCTTTTTCTTGAATACAGAGCATGGTAAGAAAGAATCAAAAGGGAGAAAAAGTAGGTTCTAACTCTCAAGGAGTCTCCACGAGGTGATGGAGAAGTTGGGCAAGTATTTCATTGGGGGTCCCAATGGGAAATAGACTGCATTCCCAAGTTAGGATCGCCCCAGGAAGGTTTACTTGCTGATGTGTGGGCATGATGTAGGGCGCCTCAATGAGATAGCGTCAAAGTGACTCTGAGCTTTAGCAGCAGAGCCGTTCCCACCCCTGCAGCCGGGCCACGGGAGGGAGTTTTAATGGGACATCAAAGGGGAGAGTCATGGGCAGGAGCTAACTCGGGAGGAACAGTGAGGGTAGGTTGCAGCCAGCCCCAGCTGACCGCAAGGTAGGGTGAGGGGCTAAGAATGCTGACTCACTCTCTAGCTGCCTTGGCTCCTCCTGGGTCCACATTTGCTGAGGCAAAGGACTTGATGATTCCGTCCTTTGTTCAGGTCAGACTTCCAGGGGAGAAGTCAACCTGGATATAATCACACTCACGTGAAGTAAGGTGCTGTGAATATCAGTTCCCTTGTTTGTGCAAAGCTGCACCTGGGATGCTGCCTGGTGCTGAGGGCCTGGGCAGCCCTCAAAGGAGGAGGAGGGATGGGGGGGGGCTCCTTGTTGCTCTCAGTCTAAGGGTAGTTCTTTGTAAATATCTGTCTTTTCTCTGGCTGATTTTAGGAGCGTCTCTTTATCTTTGATAATATGAAATTTGATTATGATATGCTTCAGTGAGGATTTCTTTTTGTTTATTTTGCTTGGGGCTTAGATCTTCTTGAATTTATGGACTATTCCATTATATAATATATCGCATTCTTCCACACACTTTTTTTGGTACTGGGGATTGAACCCAGGGGTGTTCTACCTCTGAGCTACAGCCCCAGCCCTATTTTACTTTTTATTTTGAAATGGTTTCTCTAGGTTGCTGAGGGCCTCACTAAGTTGCTGAGGCTGGTCTTGAAACTGCGATCCTCCCATCTCAGCCTCCCAAGTATGGGATTATAGGAGTGCATACCACACCCAGCTTATCACATCACTTTTGAAAAATTCTTGGCTAATATCTTCTTCCTAAGTCTCTTTTCTCACCTCTGGAACTTCAATGGTAAATCTTTCTTTCTTTCTTTCTTTCTTTCTTTCTTTCTTTCTTCTTTCTCTTTCTTTCTTTCTTTCTTTCTCTGTCTGTGATGTTTTCTACTTATTTTGTCTCTCTGTACTGCAGTGGGTGTCATTTCTTCAGATGATTTCCAGTGCACCAATACTCTCTTTGCCTGTATCCTATCTATTGCTCAATCCACCCTCTGGATATTATTTTCAATTTTTTAGGGGGGTATATGATATGCTTCTTTTAAAATCCACCTAGTCAATTGATAGTCTCTTCCTTACTCTGATCTTCTAATTTCTTTCTTCAAACATCTAAATAGTTTGTATTCTGTAAACACTAAATTTAACATCTGAAGTCTATGTAGACTTGAGTCCTCAGCAGGTTATCTCAGCTAACTCCTGCTTATAGGAACGTGTGTGTGTGTGTGTGTGTGTGTGTGTGTGTGTGTGTATCTGTCAGCATTCATGCAGCCATAATCTAAATATCTGACCACATAACTTAGAGACAAGATTTATTTTCTTATGATTTCGAGCTCAGTCCATGTGAAGCTGGGGACTGCGGATCTCAGGGCATGGTGGCGGCAGGAAGTGGAGGAAGAGCACATGGGCTGTGTTCACATCATGGAGGCCAGAAGCAAGAGAGGGAGCAGGGAGAGAAGCAACCCTTTATATAACCCAAAGGCCACACCCCCAGGGACCCATCTCCAGGCACACCCTACTGGCCTGGGTCTCCACCCAGGTAAATCCATCACAATGGATTTATTTCCTGCTGAGATTACAACCCTCATGACTCCACTATATCAACCCTGAATATTAATAAATAAGCTCTTTAGGGGACATTTTATATCTAACTGTAACATTCCTCCCCTAGCCCCTAAAGAGCACATGTCCAGCTCAGAATGCAAAATACATTTAGTCCTCTCCAAGAGTTCCCACCATCTTAACAGTTCCAGCATTGCTGAAAAGTCCCAAAGTCCAAAGTCTCCTCTGAGTCTCAAGGTGAAGTCTTGTGAGCCCCTGTAAAAGACAATGAAGATCAAAATAAAATACAAGTTACATGCATCCAATATACAATGGCAAGGTGTAAACATTTGCATTCCCAAAGGGAGGAATGGGGCCATAGAAAGAAGGGATGGGACCAGAACAGTCATGGAATCCAGCAGGGAAGCATTTGATCTTGCAGCTCCACTTCTGGTATCCACAGCACATGGTGGTGAGAAGTGGTCTCCACGGGGCCTTGGCAGCCCCACCCCTGCGGCCTGGCTGATCACAATGGGCAGTTTACTGCCTCTTCCAGCCTGGCTCCATGGCTCACAACTAGCAGCCTTCCCTCACGGTCGTTCCACTTTCTGGTATTTCTAAATGTTGGGGATATTTCTTGCAGCCTTGGCTTCACCCTCAGAGCTTCACAAAGTGCCCCACTTGGGCCTGCTTGCAGGGATTCTGACCCTGCCACACATTGCCTGGCTTCCCAGGCCTTCCTGTGACATCTGGAGGAAGCCTCCATAGCCCACTTTTTCTAGCAAAGCCAGCCTTACACGGGCTCTGAGATGGGCTGCCAACAGAAAAGGTTCACGCCCTCCTTAATCGTTGCCGCTGGGGCCTTTTTAAACACAGCCCCTGGACCTGCTCCATCCAGGCCACCACTGGCCCCAAGTCCATCTGGGCCACTCCTGGCCCCAACTCCATCATGGCCATCACTGGCCCCGCCTCCATCATGGCCACACTTCCTCCTTCCTTTCAGCCATCTTCCTTCCTTCCATGACATCATCTTTCTGGGTCGCAGCTGTACATATGCCTCTCTGGCCAAACTGCAAATCTTTTTTTTTTTTTTGCAGTACTGGGGATTGAACCCAGGGGCATTCTACCTCTGAGCTACACTCCCGCCCTATTTTTCATTCTTTATTTTTCAAACAGGGTCTCACTAAGTTGCAGAGGCCTCACTAAGTAGCTGAGGCTGGCCGTGAACCTATGATTCTCCTATCTCAGCCTCCCAAGTACTAGGATTACAAGCATGCGTCACCATGCCCAGCCAAACTACAAATCTGTAGTCTCTCTGCTTTACTTCCCACTCTTGAAATTAGGTGTACAGTTCGCTGAATGCAGACATTAATACCCATAATGCAGTTTGGATATTTTGCTGTTTTGATATTTCCTCTGCTGATTTATTCAGTCCATCATCTTTAAATTTGGCCTCACACAAAGTTTCAGGACATGGGCAAAATGCAGATAAGTTCTTTGCCAAAGTCTCTACTCCATTTCCCTACAGAGTCATCTTTGCCGTCCATAATCGCCTGAGCACAGTCTCTACTGCTCACCTTTCTAACTACATTCTGGTTCTTCCACTTTCCTTTCACAAACCAGATCCAAAGAATTACAATCCACATGGTCAGACCTAGATATAGCAGCAACCCCACTCCTGGTACCATTAACTGTATCTATCAGTATTGTTGCAGCCATAATCTAAATATAACTTAGAGGAAATATGACCACATAACAGAGGAAAGAAGATTTATTTTCTTGCAGTTTTGAGCTCAGTCCATGTGAAGCTGGAGACCGTGGTTCTCAGGGCATAGCAGAGGTAGAGCACATGGGCTGTGTTCACATCATGGAGGCTGGACACAAGAGAGGGAGCAGGGGGAGGAGGGACCCTTTATATAATCCCCAAGGCCACATTCCCAGGGACCCACCTCCAGGCACACCCTACTGGCCTGGGTCTCCATCCAGATAAATCTATCACAATGGATTTATCCACTGCAGGGATTATAATCCTCATGACTCCACTATATAAACCCTGAATATTAATAAATGAGCTCTTTAGGGGACATTTTATATCTAACTATAACAGTGTGTGTGTGTGTGTGTGTGTGTTTGTGTTACTGAGAATTGAACCGTGGTATACTCTACCACTGAGTTACATCCCCAGTCTAGGAGGAGCAGGCAAGACCAGCAAGGTTCCTTATTATTGACTTTGTGGATCAGCCCTTTGGAATCCTAGCTTTAAAGAGGCTCTGTGACCTGCCCTGCAGGGTTCCTTCCATCCAGTGGCCATGCCTCCCAGCTTGCTATTAAAATCAGTGTTCTAAGCCCCAGTCGGTACAGAGGTGCTTCAGGCAGACGATCGCTCTGGGGCTGTTTGTCTCTGCAGCTATGTATGCAGGTGCGCATGCATTACCTTGGAGGATTTACCTTAGTCCCTTGTCATCTTTATCTATTTTTAAAGAGCTCTTAAAATTCCTTACTGTTCATACTTAGATTAACAGAGATATTTATAGGATATATTTTGTGCAATATTTCCAGAAACTCATATCTGAAATAAGAAATCTATGATAGTAGCTTTTTACAAATTACATCGTGCCAATACTGTCCAAACACTAACTTATCACATTCACTCCTCAAAACAATCTCTCAGAAAGGGTTGATCAATTCCATACTTTCTAGAGGAGGAAAATAAGACTTTGAGAGATTAAACTGCCCAGAATGACACAGTTATCAAACTGTGGGCAAGCCTATGGCTTTATTCATCATAAACATAGCTGTTATGAATGCCATCTTAATAGGTTTGGAGACCAGTGAATAATAACAGTTCTCTTCTTCCCTGAGTATTCACCAAACTCTACCTCCAAGCTACACCCCTACCCCTTTCTACTTTGAAATAGGATCTCGCTAAGTTGCTGAGGCTGGCCTGGAACCTGCAGTCCTCCTGTTTCAGCCTCCCAAGTACTGGGAGTATAGGTATGTGCCACCATGCCTGGCTCCAAGCTCACTCCAAGCTCCAACCAAAGTCAAACTTAAATCAGCATGTATCAGTCAGAGTTCAGACAGGAAAATAGAGTATTGTCTTACATTTATTTCTCAATGAGGAAGACTCATTTTAAAACTTTGGTTTTAACAAGTCCGGTGTTAAGAGGAACTAAGAAATACCTAAGCAGCCTTGGGTTTCCTCTCTCCACGAAAATGTGAGCACAGTGGCCTCTAGTGGACACAGTGGAGCCAGACAGTCTAACACACCGCGGGGTCCACTCATTCAATTAGAAGCGCTTTTGTTTCAACCTGAAGTGGTTGTCAACTTCTTCCCAGGAATCATAACTGAGGCAATAGAAAAAAGTGGCCCTTCCTCCCCACGCTTACTCTCCATTCTCTTTTCTTCATAGCAGTCAGGAAATTTGTTGATGAAAACTTTCAAGCGTTGCTGGCTTTGTCTTAGTTACTGTGGGGCTTTTCCCACTTCCCCTAAATCAGAATCTTCAGGTGGGATGCAGGAATGGTTTTCAGAAGCTCCACACATGATTCTAATACCTAGCAAAGGTCAGATATACATTTTTGTACTTTATTACAGTATATCTTTTAGATCTTTTCTTTTTTTGGGGGG
>PVJS01016053.1:11919-38109 GCA_004027185.1 Glis glis
GAGAGAGAGAGAGAGAGAGAGAGAGAGAGCTGAGGCTGGCCGCGAACCCAGATCCTCCGGTCTCTGCCTCCCAAAGTACTGGGATTACAAGCGTGCGCCACCACGCCCGGCTAGATCTTTTCATGTCAGCACATCTTCCTACTCTATTTTTAAAAGCTGCATATTATTCCCTTCTATGGCAATAACATAATTTCTAACCAGTTCTCCTATCAATATGTAGTTTCCCCCCGATCTTTTGCTATTGAACAATGCTTTAATGACTGATCTTGCACATAAGCAATTTTCTGTGTGTGCCAGTGTATCTGTAGGAATTTTTTCTTTTCTACCTGAACTAACTCAACCAGGACATCTGAGAATGTGGTTGTGGTGGACGGGTCCCACAAGGGCTTTTTCCACAAAATGGAATTGGAAGGTCAAAAATATTTATTTATTTATTTACTTATTTATTTATTTATTTATGGTACTGGGGATTAAACCTGGGGCATTCTACCTCCAAGCTACCCCCCCAGCCATATTTTACTTTTATTTTTATTTATTTATTTATTTATTTATTTGCGGTACCGGGGATTGAACGCAGGGGCGTTCTACCTCGGCGTTACGCCCCCGGCCCTATTTTTTATACTTTATTTTGAAACCAGGTCTCATGAAGTTGCGGAGGGCCTCACTAAGGAGAGAGAGACAGAGAGACAGAGACAGAGCTGAGGCTGGCCGCGAACCCGGATCCTCCGGTCTCCGCCTCCCAAAGTACTGGGATTACAAGCGTGCGCCACCACGCCCGGCCTTACTTTTATTTTTGAAACAGGGTCTCACTAGGTTGATGAGAGTCTCACTACTTGCTGAGGCTGTCCTTGAACCTGGAATCCTCCTGTCTCAGCCTCCCAAATACTGGGATTACAGGTGTTCACCACCACACCCAGCTAAAATAATTTTTTACTTTAGGTAAATATTACTAAATTGCCATCCATAGGAGTTTTCTATACTTTAAAAAATAACTTTATAGCTGGGCATGGTGGCACATGCCTGTAATCCCAGTACTTGGAAGTCTGAGACAGGAAGATCACAGGTTGGAGGCCAGTCTCTGCAACTCAATGAGACCCTCAGCAACTTAGCGAGGTCCTGTTTCAATTTTTTTTTTTTTTTTTTTTTTGCGGTACCAGGGATTGAACCCAGGGGCATTCTACCTCTGAGCTACACCCCCGGCCCTATTTTTTATACTTTATTTTGGAACCGGGTCTCATGAGGTTGCAGAGGGCCTCACTAAGTAGCTGAGGCTGGCCGTGAACCCGGATCCTCTGGTCTCCGCCTCCCAAGTACTAGGATTACAAGCGTGTGTCACCACGCCCGGCTCTGTTTCAAAATTTAAAAAAATAAATAAAAAGGGCTGGGGGTGTAGCTCAGAGGTAGAATGCCCCTGGGTTCAATCCCAAGTACAACAACAATAATAATAACAACCTTATTAATATATAATTTATAATCATAAACTTCACTTGTTTCAAGTGTACAGCTCAATGATTCTTGCTAAACAACTCTATGGCATAATAAAGAATGCATTTGATCTTTGTCCCATGTTCCTGACATAAAATTAATCCCAGTATTTGGGAGGCTGAGACAGGAGGATCACAGGTTCAGCAACTTAGCAAGATCCTGCTTTAAAAAATGATAAATAAAGAGGGCTGGGGGTGAAACTCAGAGGTAGAATTCCCTTGAGTTTAATTCCCATAATAATAATAATGATAATCAGTGTATTTAATTTTACAGCTCTTATTAATTCAGTCTTTTTAGTAGCAAGTTGTTTTGGAAATACGAATTTTAGTGTTATTGGAGATAGTAATCATATAGTTTTATATATTATAAGATAGAATAATCAACTTTTGTTACCACAAATTACAAGTGCAAATGATAAAATATGGTTTTTTTTAAAGAAAATTAAGTTTACTTGGGGCCAAGAAGTACATTTCCTACTGGATTATGTGTTGACATATTTTGCAGTTTAACATTTCCTTACTAGGAGGTACATTTGTGTCTTGAGAAAAAAGACTTCATAGGAAAATAATTCCAGTGCACTTACCTTAAAATTAATAAAATTATCAAAAATACATTTTAAAATTAAGCAATTTGTGTTTTGATGGTTGTCATCCAGGTCCTATAGATTATAGTCCACTGCTATTACATGTACGGAAGACTTGTGTGAATGATGTATTCTGAGTGGTGTAAATATAATAAAATTTTAAATGAATAATTTTGGTAATGTGATTGAGTTTTATAGTATTTAGTATATATTCAGGTGTAAGGATGTCTTCATAGCAAAAAATGTGTAAGACACTGGGTGTCTGATCAATAACTGAAATGCACGTTCTGGCAGCTGAAAGCTCAGGCACTAGCAGATTTAGTGTCTAGGGAGGGCTGTTTCCTGGCTCCTCAGGCGCCTTCTCATAGCCTACTCACATGGCAGAGGAATCAAGGGAACTTTCTGGAGTCTTTTCATAAGGGTACTAGTAGCCTTAAGAGGGCTCAAGCCTCCTGACCTAATCATCCCTCAGAGCCCCACCTAGCCTAATACCAACTGGGAGGGGGACAGGGACATATAATGCTAGGTTGTGGAAAATTTTGTATTATTGTTCTTCAGATTATCTATGAACAAGAGAATTCCAGATGGTAACTGTATTTTTTTATGGAAAGGAGATCTTCCCTTTCTGTTGTGATTTTGACACATGCTGTGTTATGAAGTGGAATTATTTTCTGTGCTTGTAAGACTCACTATCGAACCCACCACTTGGCTTCTCCTTCCTTGTAGGTCAGATTTCCTGTCTTGTTGGTATTATATTTCTCACTTAAAATTAAGGTTTAGAATGCAGCCAGTTATCTATTTCTTTATCTGTTAGCTCTGGGAGAAGGTCTTTTGAGAGACAGGGTAGCCCTAGAAATCAGGACTTCAAGCCAGTGCCTCCCAATCAAGGGCAGTTTCTGGAGATCACTGTGGGTGGAGATCACACAGGGAGGCTGCTGACATCTAGTGGGGGGAGGCCAGCGACGTAGCTGTACAACCTACAGAGGACAGCGTGACCAGAAGTGGTGCTCCAAAGAGGATTCCAGGCCCCGCTGTCAGGCGTGATGCTGAGAAAGCCAGCTCTCGGGTCAGTTTGACCTTTTCTCCAGCTCCCCATGAGCTGATTGGTTCTCACTGAAGAAACCTGAAGAAAGGAGGAGACCCCATGAGCTATAGCTGTGTATCAGGTGTCCAACTAGACATGTGGGTGGTGGACTTTGCAGGCCATGGCTGCTGTAATGTAGAAATACTAGCCAGCTTTTCTACCTTAGCTTATTTTGGGACTACAAAAGACACAAATGTAATTGTAAGGTGCATATGTAGGAGGAATTAATTTTAAGGATTTTCCTGGAAGAAAAGGATACTTATTTGCAGATAAATATTGATGTGTGGAGCCAGGCGTGGTGGTGCACGCTTGTAATCCCAGTACTTGGGAGGCTGAGACCAGAGGATCCGGGTTCGAGGCCAGCCTCAGCTACTTAGTGAGGCCCTCCACAACTTTGTGAGACCCGGTTTCAAAATAAAGCATAAAAAATAGGGCCAGGGGTCTAGCTCAGAGGTAGAACGCCCCTGGGTTCAATCCCCGGTACCACAAAAACAAAACAAAAATATCGATGTGTGGCTTAAGGAGGCAAGTGCTTTCTGAAGAAGACATCGTTAGGGGATTCCTCTTTCTCAGAACATCACCGAGTATATAAACAGAAACAAAGGTGGTTACAGTGTCACCAGTCTGGGGTATGCTCAGCCGTATGATTGTGTAGGATCAACATCTTACATACAGCCCATATTTGATGTTAAACCTTCTGCAGTCGTGTAGCGCTGGCCTATGGTTCTGTATTATTCTCTTCTTGTTTCCAGCTAGCTGTTTTATTTCTTGGTCCCTGTGCCTTCCTGTTGCCCTTGAGGTTTCTGCCATCAACTGAGGCTTCTGGAGAGAGACTGGCACTGTAAATCACCCCTGAGACTTCAGGTAAGAGCGGGGCAGTGCGCCGTGGGCCGGTTCCCCTTGGGCAGGTGCTGTTAGAATCGCGGGGCTGAGAAGAGGAAGAAGCGCTTTCTGGAAGGAAGGAGGGGCTGTATTTGAGGTTGGATTGGGGTGTCCTGAAGGGAGAGGCCCTGACTCAGGAGTAAGTGCCCCTCCTGAAGTTAAACCCTGTGAGAATGTCTGGCGCTGGTGTGGTTCCATACCATCCTCTTCTCGCTTCCAGTTAGCAGTCTTGCTCCTGGTCCCTGTGCCTTCCTGCTGCCCTTGGGGCTTCTGTCCTTTCTTGAGGCTGTGGAGAAAGACTGGTGCATCATCCACCTCAGACATCAAGCAAGGGCCACGGCTGTCCACAGACGGCCAGTTTCCTGTGGCAGGCGCTGCGAGGACCCTGTGGCTGAAATGAGAAGGAAGCACTATCTGGAAAAAAAGGGGGGCTGTGCTCAAGATCACGTTGGGGTGTACTGAAGGCCCGGCCTTGGGTCAGGAGTCAAGTCTCCCTCCAACAGGCCTGGGAAAGCTTCTGCCGTCGCCTGGCTCTGGTCTAGGGTTCCCTGGCATTCTCTTCTCATTTCCAATTGCTGCTGTTATTTCTTCTTCCATGTGTCTTCCTGTTGCCCTTGAACTTTGTGTCATTAAATAAGACTTGTCGAGAAAGACTGGCGCCTTCATCCCATCTCAGACTTCAGGTAAGGACTACAGCAGCTTCTGCTGGCCGGTTAACACTGGACAGCTGTGTCGAGAATAGGGTGGCTGAAAAGAGGAGGAAAAAGCACTTCTGGGAAAGGGAAAAGGGACTGTGCTGAGACCGAGATGGAGATGTCCCAAAAGGTCGGGCCCTGAGTCAGAGGTAAGCCTCCCTTGCTGCGGTGACAGGGTGATGTGGACCCTGGGACTTTGGATTTCCTGGGCTGGGACTGCTGTGCCCATGTCATACCTGAGCACTGTGGCAGAGGATCTGTGCTGAGCAACATCAGAGACCACCTGCCTCAGCACTGGGGATGAGGACAGCACAGCTGTGCAGCTGAGATGGCAGCTGGACCATGTGAGCGTGGGTGTTGCTATGGGGAAGGATGCGGCCCCTGTGCAGAGTCCAGGGCAGGAGGTGAGGGGCAAGCTTTATCCAGGGCCTGTGTCAGTGCATGTCAGAAGCTGATTTCTGTGAGTGGGGACAGTGGAGAGTTTCTAACATAAGCATGTAAGTTGGCATCACCGCTGTGCCTGTTCTGGGCTGTGTTTGAGTTCCCTGCCTCCCCAGTGTTGACCCTCTACGATGAGGCCCAACTTGCCTGAGTTCTGAGTTCCACAAAAATCTAGTTCAGCAAATATATATCATGTGTGTGTGTGTGTGTGTGTGTGTGTGTATGTATGTGTGTGTGTGTGTGTGTGTGTGACTATACAGCTGTATGCTATTATTTTTTTAGTATTTTCCAACATGAAAGTCTGAAGATAGAGGCAGGAGAGAATCTTATAGTTCTTTAATAATAGGCTATGAAAGTAGATAGTCATGCAATTTTGGTCTAAGCTGACAAATCCACAAACTGAGTTGTAAGACATTTCAAGAGATTGAGAGCCGGGCATGGTGGCACACACTTATAATCCCAGTACTTTGGGAGGCGGAGACCAGAGGATCCGGGTTCGCGGCCAGCCTCAGCTCTCTCTCTCTCTCTCTCTACTTAGTGAGGCCCTCCACAACTTCGTGAGACCTGGTTTCAAAATAAAGTATAAAAAATAGGGCCGGGGGTGCAGCGCGGAGGTAGAACGCCCCTGCGTTCAATCCCCGGTACCGCAAAAAAAAAAAGAGATTGAGATACTAACTGGACCCAATCTTCTAATGCTACAAATAACAGGACATAGATTTAAAGCAAAAGATGTGGTATCTCCTTGAAAGGAACCTACTAATCAATGGGAAGGCTACATAAGCAAAAAACATATACATAAGATCCCTATCTTTCTTTTTGAGGGTGATTTTCAGTGAGTGTGTATGTGTGTGTGAGTGTGTGTGTGTGAGTGTGTGAGTGTATGTGTGTGTGTGTGTGTGTGTGTGTGTGTGTTTGTGTGTATGTGTGTGTGTGTGAGTGTGTGAGTGTGTATGTGTGTGTGTATGTGTGTGTGTGTGTGTGTGTGTGTGTTTGTGTGTATGTGTGTGTGTGTGCTGCTATTCACCTGTTATGCCTCGAGTAGGAGTCCTTTTCTTATTTACCATAAGACAACGATCAGGAAAGAGATGGAACTCAAGATAGAGCTGAGCAGGAAGGAGAGGTTCTCAAGGAGGAAGAGAACTCAAGTGGAACGGAGTAGGAAGGAAAGGATCTCAAGGCTTAAGGAGAGGAAACTCAAAGCAGGCCTGAGCCGGAAGAAGAGGACCTCAAGGCAGAAGGGGAGAGAATTCAAGGCTGAGCTAAACAGGAAGAAGGAACTCAAGGTGGGGTTGAGGATCTCAAGGCGGGAAGAGATGGAACTCAAGGTGGACCTGAGCAGGAGGGAGAGGATGTCTAGGCAAGAAAGAGAACTCTAGGCAGGGCTGAGCAAGAAGGGTAGGATCCCAATGTGGAAGAGAACTCGAGATGGAGCTCAGTAGGAAGGAGAGGATCTCAAGGCAGAGTTGGATGTCGAGGCAGAAGAGGAAAGAACTCAAAGCAGAGCTGAACAGGGAGGAGATGGAGCTCATTCCTGTCTTAGGTCCTTGATTACTTGGATGAATAGGACAGGAATGTTTTGGGGTGTTCATTGTCTCTTGCCTTAGGCTCTCCCTTTCATTAGGATAGATGTAGAGTCAGAAACTGGGCTTCAAGAATTGTCATATCCAAAAACTGTGACTAAATTTCTTTGGGGATTATTTTGCTCATTTTTTAGTATTGTTTTTACTTTATGTAACATGGAGAATTAAGAATTGAGGGAAGGGTTTATGCCCATTTTGAGGGTTCTGTCAAAAGGAGGAGGTAGGAATCCCCAAGACCATCAAGGTGGTGCTGATAGGAAGAGCCTCTTGGGAATGTAATATCGGGGAACCAGAGCTGGAGCTACCAAATCCCATTGTCCCTTAACATAGGGGATGTTTTAAGTAGTCCTTCACTTTTAGGGTTTTGGAGAATTGAGAAGCAGGATAGACTGGCAGCATGAATTGATATGTCATGGAAGAAATACTCTTTTCTTTTCCTTCCCCTTTGCTTAGGCAAAAAGTCATTTAAGATCTCTTGAGATAGAACTGTAAGTGGGGCTTAGAGCAGCACAACAAGATAATTATTGAATTAATGAATCAATGAAGACAGTACAGCCCTAGTTCTTGTAGCCCACAGGTGGGAAGATATGCAGAAACAATTGTATTCCAATGAGATATGTCTTATAGCAGATTAGCAAATAATGACCTATGGGAGTAAAAGCTAATGGAGTGATTTATTTTACCTTTGAAATGAGGGAGGGGAAGATTGTAGATAGAATGAGGTCAAGGAATTATTAAGAGATGGTGAGATTTTTTGATGCAACTTGAGAAAATACATTCTTTTCTGTTGGGCTCTCCACCCAGTGCCATGAAAGGGCCTGGGGGACTAGCAGAAGCCTGCTCTAGAGTACCGGGCCTCTTCCACGTGGCAGTGACTCAGCATATCAATGGCAAAGATGGCGCTGGCGGACCCCTCAGAGGGAGGTCCCGTGGTTAGCCCCACCTAACCTCAGGAGGGCTATGATAGGCAGTTACCTCCTTCTGTGCTCACAGACAACAGGTGCCTCCACCTATGATAGGTTACAGGGGGGCGTAATGACCCGACCATCGCGTGCCATTGGGCCACACCCTACTGCCCGGGGGTTTCCTTTATGGCCTTTACTTTAAAAGTGCACTGTCTTCCCAAATAAACGAGATCTTGCTTGACTTATCTCCTGGCCCGTGGTGTTGTTTGTTCGAGCCATCGACGCTTACTTCCCTGTCAGTTCGTGCCACTATCGGGCCGGACCCGAGACTTTTCCTGGTGGGGAATATTTTTTAAAAAATTGCAATTAGCCAGACAAAAATCTTAAGATAAATGAGTCAGAATTTTGTGATCAATTAAAAAAAGAATCTAACATCTTTACCTCTTTCATTTTTGCATATTAGTAAATTGGACTGTTTACTGGTAAAATAGACTTATGTAATTCTATATTGCCAGTAAACATACACATGACTAAAAGATAGGCTTTGAAAACATTAAAAATATGAGGCTTTAAAAATATCATATTTTTTAAATGGAGAAAAGCTTATAAAACCACAGAGAAACTTAATAAACTATGCTTACCACCCCAAATATCCTTAATTATTATTGTGAATTAGAATTAATTAAAATGTCATCCTTTTTTCACCATGGCTAAAAGAAAAAGAAAATTGGAGTGTAGTGGATTTTAGTGTAATGCTGTGTTTCCCTTGAAAGAGATGGTGGTAAGGAGAGTATAAAGGGTCTTGAAGGTCACTGGAAAGACTGGAAGCCTTGGTGGGGGGTGAGCAGAGGAACGACATGATCTTATTTAAATTTAGCAAGATCATTCTGGCTGCTCTGTTGCAAATAGACTGTGGAGGAAGCATAGGTAAGGAAGAGTGACCAATTAGGAAAGTATAGAAATAACCCAAGTGAGTTATGAGAGAATGTCTTGGATAAAGATAGTAGCAGTGAGTATGGTTTAAAAAAAATCTGGGTATGGTGACACACACCAGTAATCCCAGTACTTGTACTTGGGAGGCTGAAATAGGAGGATCACAGGTTCAAGACCAGTCTCAGCAAATTAACAAGACTCTCAGCAACCTAGCAAGACCCTGTTTCAAAACAAAAAATAAAAAGGGCCAGGGGGGGGGAGTTCAGAGGTAGAATGCCTCTGGGTTCAGTCCCTGTATCACACACACACACACACACACACACACACACACACACACACACAATAGTGGGGTCCTGTATTATTTCAAGGTAGAATTGACAGGATTTGCTGACAGATAAGAAAGAAAATGTATGGAACTAGAGAATATTATGCTAAGTGAAATCAGCCAGTCTCAGAAAGTCAAGGATCCTGCATTTTCTCTCACATGTGGACTAGAGAGAAAATAATAAAGAAGAGGGATTTCATGATAATAAGGAGAGAGATCAGTAGAATAGTGGAAGGGGCTTGGGGAAGGAAGGAAGGAAGGAAGGAAGGAAGGAAGGAAGGAAGGAAGGGAGGGAGGGAGGGAAAAAGGATGCTTGAGGAGGGAAACAGACAAATAATATTACGTTCATATATGAAGGTATCACTAACAACCTTACTAGCATGTACGGGGAGAGAAGAGGTGGGTAGCAAGATGAGGTAAGGACGGCATTACATCAAGATATTGTGTGATTATTTAAGTGTATCACTTTGAATCTCACTATGATGTATAATTATATTGCACCAATAAAATTTTTAAAAGAGGTGCAATCAGTCTACATATGAAGAGTAGAGCTGTGGTAAATGGGGAGAGAAAGGGAGTCTGCAAAGCTGGGTTGAGAGAGGCCGATCTTGTAAATGAATTGGAAGTCAGGGAGAGAGACTTTGAAGCAGTGGCAATGGTGGAGTCATCAGTGGATAAATCCAATAGAATGGATTTACTGGGTGGTAACCTAGACAGGAGGGGTGTGGCTGGAGAAGGTTGGTCCCTGGGGGTGTGGGGATGTGGCCTTAGGAATTGTGCTTTTGTTTTTTGAATCCCCTTGCTTGTTGGCTCTCTGCATCCAGACTCTATGATGTGAGAGCAAAGCCCTTGCTCTCCCTCTCTCTCCTTCCTGCCACCATGCCCTGAGCCCTGCAGACCGACCCCGGCCTCACATGGACTGAACACCAAAATCTCCAAAAACTGTGAGCAAATAAATCTTCCTTCCTCTAAGTTGTGTGGTCAGTGGTTTTGGATTATAGCAGAAAGAATGTTGACTGAGACAGAAATTAGTACCAGAGAAGTAGGGTCACTGCTCTTTCTAAGTCTGACCCTGTAGATTGTGAGTCTTTGGAACGGGTTCGTGACAGGAAGTTGGAAGAGCCAGAATGTGGCTCGAAAGGCAGATAGTAGAGATGGTGCTCAGGATATTTCAGAGGATAAAGAGGACTCCATAGGAAAATGGAGTAAAGGCCACACATCTTACATTCTGACAAAGAACTTATTGGCATTTTGCCTGTGTCTTGAAACTTTGTGTGAGGCCGAATTTAAAGATGATGAACTGATTAAACTTGCAAAATGTTATGCTCAATATAGAATGTCTCCCAAAGAGTTCAGGGTTGATAAAGTTAAGTTATAAGGGTGATAATCTCATCAATAGATAAATCCATTTCTGTAGATAACCTAGGCCCAAGGGGTGTGGCTGGAGAAGGTGGGTCCCTGAAGGTGTGGCCTTACGGATTGTGCTTGTGTCTTTGAATCCCCTTGCTTGCTTGCTCTCTCTTGCTTCCAGCCTCCATGATGTGAGAGCGGAGCCTGTGCTTTCCCTGTCTTCTCCTGGTCTCCATAAAGTGAGAACAGAGCCCATGATCTACCCCTCTCTGCTTCTGGTCTCCACAACGTGAGAACAGAGCTGTGTGTTTGCTTGCTCCCTCTCTCTCTCTCTCTCTCTCTCCACTTTCTGCTGCCATGCCCTGAGCTTCAGATCCTGGCCTCACATGGACTGAACCCAGAAACTCCAGAAAACTGTGAGCAAATAAATTTTCTTTCCTCGAAGATGTGTGGTCAATTGTTTGGGATTATATCAATGAGAATATTGACCAAGACACAGAGGAAATCTCAAAATAGCAAAGTATCCAAACTGTACTATGGATATTGATGTCTGCATTCAGCCAATTGTACACTGAAATTTGGAAGCAGAAAGCAAAACAGAGAGACCTTATGTATTTGAAGTTTAGCCAGAAAGGCATGTGTAAAACTGGGGCACGAAGTGATGGTGCTATGAAAGAAAGTAAGATGGCTGAAGGGAGGTTGAATGTTTTACATAGGAACAAATAAAGGAATGTGGTCAGGGCAGTTCAAGCCCAGTTGCAGAACCAAGCAAAAAAGAGTCTAGTGGTGGTGGCTATGATTAAAAAGGGCCTGGTGGCAGCTAGGGTTGAGACAGGCCCAGCAGTGGCCAGGATTGAGGCAGGCCAAGTGGCAGCTGTTATTGGAAAGGGCCCGGCAGCAGTCATTAGGAGGGTGTGACTACCTTTCCTGCTAGTGATCAATTTCAGTGGTCACATAATGCTGGCTTTGAAAAAAAAGGAGTCCCCCCAAAATTTCAAAGGAAGGCTTGGGCAGCCAGACACCATGTGGCAGGGTCAGAATCTCTACAAGTAGGTCCAAATGTGGCAATTTATGAAGCTGTGAGGGTGAAACCAAGGTTGCAGGAAAAACCCCAGTGATTTAGAAACGCCAGAAAGGTGGAATGACCTCAAGAAAAGACTGGAAGCTGCAAGCCATTGAGCCAGGCGGAAAGAGCCAGTATGCTGCCTATTGCAATCAACCAGGCCACAGGGGCAGGGCTGCTAAGGTCCTTTGGAGATCACATCCCACCACCATGTGTCCCAGATGCCAGAAGTGGAGCTGCAGAATTAAATGCTTGCCCTGCGGGATATTGATCCTGTTTGAGTTCCACTCCTCCTCTCTGTGGTCCTATTCCTTCCTTTTGGAATGCCTGTGCCATTGTACATTGGATGTATGTAACCTTCTTTTTCTTTTTCTTTTCATTTACAGGGGTTCACAGCCAAGAGTTCACCTTGAGTCTCAGAGGCGACTTTGGACTTTAGGACTCTTGAGCAATACTGGAACTGTTGAGACAATGGGAATTCTTGGAGATGGGCTAAGTGCATTTTTTTTTGTGTGTGGTACCAGGGATGGAACCCAGGGGCGTTCTACCTCCGAGTTACACCCCTGGCCCTATTTTTTATCCTTTATTTTGAAACCGGGTCTCATGAAGTTGTGGAGGGCCTCACTAAGTAGCTGAGGCTGGCCGCAAACCCGGATCCTCCGGTCTCAGCCTCCCAAGTACTGGGATTACAAGCGTGCCCCACCGTGCCCGGCTAGCTAAGTGCATTTTGCCTTGTGAAATGGGCATGAGCTCTTCATGGGCCAGGGGTGCAATGTTAAGGTTAGATATAGAATGTCCCCTGAAGAGCTCATGTGTTAAATATCCTTCAGAAACCTAGGATAAGTTGCTCATTCATTAGGTATAAATACTGAATAAGGTAGTCATATAGTTTTAATATACTAACTTCCTTTACCAAATGATATATTAGTCTTCAAATATCCTACTGACATTGTGGATTCGCTCATGAGACACGATCCATTAATTGTCACTACCTGGTTTGTTCTCGACCTCATTCCCAGGAGCCACGTGAACAGGCTCTGACGTCCCCTGCTTCCATTATCCTGAGACACACACTGAGCCAAAATGAACAGACTGGGGCACAGCTAGCCCGTCTCTATTTGGTGATTGATGAATACGGGTCCAAAATCTGTTTTATCGATTGATGGATGGATTGTCAAAGATTTTAATCCATGAAGATTCTTGAGATCAAGTTGCTGTGTTGGGACCCACTTAATGCTTCACTCAGTCAGAAACTGTCAAATGCTCCTTTATTTACTTTAATCAACTCATATTTGGGGCATCTATGGTACAAAAGCCACAGTTTTAACCTCGTCGTTAAATCATTAAGATATCATTGTTGGGCTGGGGTGTAGCTCAGTGGTGAAGCACATGCTTAGCATGTGCAATCCCCAACACACACCCACCACACACACACACACACGCACACATGCACACACACACACACAATTGTTGCTCTCAAGAAGGTCGATAGACTAGCACATGGCAAACTATAAGGCACACAGAACAAGTACAATAGTGTCCTAACCAGATACGTTTTCATACGCAGCAATAGGGATTTTGAAAATGTGATTAAATCAAGGACTTTGCGATGAGGAGAGTATCCTGGATTGCCCAGATGAGCCCAGTGTCATCAAAGGGCTGGTTACAAGGGAAAGAGGGAGGAAGGAAGATCTGGGTCAGAGATTGGAAGGCCCTGTGCTGCTGGCTCTGGAGATGGAAGGAGGGGCCGCAGGCCAAGGAGTGCAGGTGTCTCCAGAAGCTGGAGCCTCCTGGAAGGAACGAAGCCCTTCCGACATGCCTGTGGGCCCAGTAAGATCCGCGTCAGATTTCTGACTTCCAGAACTTAAGATAATAAATCCATGTTCTTTTAAGCCACTAAGTTTATGGTCATTTGTTAGAGCAGCAATAAGAAACATACAGATAGAACAAGATTACCTCTTTTTTTTTTGTCTTTCCACATGTCAGAATTTATTGGATAAAAATAAATTCACAAGTTACACTTTCACTGGTTACTATTCACCAATATTAATGGGTCCCCTGATAGTTGTAAGTCAGGTGATCACAAATTCTTTTATTGCATTCTAATCTTAATTGCTAATATCTGTAGCATTCAAGTCACACACTGTACTTTGCACGATGATAGATACAGGTTACGGAAAGGGTTAAGGGGGCACAGGGGTCAGAAGGCTTTGCCGAAAGCACAGGCCGAGCGCCACTGGAGGTCTGGAGGTGGTCAGGTGAGGATTTGTCGTTGTTGGTCCCGTTTTGGTTTTTTAAAAGCCCTTGTCTTAAACAAATTTTATTTGGCGTAAATTTCATACTTTTATTTTGTAATTATACATCATAATTCAAAGTGATGCAAACATACATGCCCCATCACTTGGTGTATTTCCCTCCACATCCCCCCTGCTCCCCCTTCCTCCCTCCCCATACATGTTAGTCATGTGTGGACATAACCTTATTTGAACTGTTCCCTTCCTCGATCCTCCGTTTTCCAGTCCCCACCTCCCTCCCTGAATCTCCTTCCACTATTATACTGGTTGAACCCAGGGGCATTCTACCACTGAGCTACACCCCTAGCCCTTTTTATTATTTATTTTGAAACAGGGTCTCGCTAAGTTGCCAAGGCTGGCTTCCAACCTGCAATCCTCCTGTCTCAGCCTCCAAGCACTGAGATTGCAGGCATGCACCACCATACTGGCTCCCCCATATTTTTCAAAGACCTCTTACACCAGAAGAGGTAGCATGCTCCTTCCATTGGGGAGCCCCCACCTCACCCCAGGGAAGTGTCCACAATTTCTGCCAGTTTGAGGTCCCCAACTCCCTCCACCATTGATAGAGACCTCAGTGCCAGTGGGACACTGAGTGGTCCAGTTTAAGAATTCTATCTAGCTGGGCATGATGGCGCATGCCTATAATCCTAGTACTTGGGAGGCTGAGACAGGAGGAGCTCAGGTTCAAAGCCAGCCTCAGCAACTTAGTGAGACCCTCAGCAATTTAGTGAGACCCTGTTTCAAAAAATAAAATAATAAAAAAGGCTGGGGGTGTAGCTCAGAGGTAGAAAGCCCCTGGGTTCAATCCCCAGCCCCCCCAACATACACGAATACAACTTGCCATGGCTTTCTTAGAGCACCCTTGAAACCAACTGTTGCAGATTGAAGTGGACTCTGGACTGGCACTTAGTGCATAGAATGTTAGAGAGATTAGAGAGTGTCTTTGGACACCATAGGTCCAACGCTCCTCAGACCACCAGGAGCTCTAGAGCCTAAATGGCGGTCACTGTTGCCTCCCTGGACTCTGCTGGCCTCACCTGTACACCTCGGCCTCCATTGCTAGATGTGCGGTGTCCTTGGCCAAAGCTATCCGCAGCTGTGGCAATGCCCGGAAGGGCTAGCGGCTGACCCGTGTGTGCTGACGGTGCCCTAGCACGTGAGGCAGGAAGTCTCTCCAGGGATCTGAGCAGCTCACCTCCATGCCCCATCAGAGCTCCCCTTGGGATGTGAGCCCCGCCAGTGCGTGCATCTTCGTCCACATTGTTCAACACTATTACCCAGCACCTAGAACATTGCCTGATGTAGAGTAAGCACTAAATAACTAATTCTTGAATGGATGGGTGGATGAATAGATGGATTAATTAATAATAGAATAAGGGCCAAAGAGTTCCTTAATAAGGAGGGAGACTGTCAATCCAGGAGTGAGTTTTTCCAAAACAAGGGCTAGATTTTCTTCTTTAACCCTGAAGGTTCTGAATGCCTACAGTTGATAAAGTTAGTGAATGGATAAAGGGATGGATGGAGCCACACCTCACAATCCAGGGTCAGTGCTACTCAGAGTACGCGCCAGGTGCAACCAGTGCTAGGGAAGAAGAAACCGACATCTGTAACCAGAAAGACAGCAGAAAACGGAGGGGAAGGAGGAAATTAAGATAACGCACTTCGTGAGACCCGGGTTCAAAATAAAGTATAAAAAATAGGGCCGAGGCTGTAGCGCAGAGGTAGAACGCCCCTGGGTTCAATCCCCGGTACCTCAAAAAAAAAAAAAAAAAAGATGACGCGACTCGGCGCCTGCAGACACCGCCTGGCTCAGCTCATACTGCTTCGAGAGAACGCGCCTGTCTTTGGGCCGCCACTGCCGGAGGAGCTAAAGCAGGGCCTCCACCCTGGCTGCACAGTGGGCCACGATGCCCACCCCCCAGCCAAGGCATTTGCAGTGGGATCTCTGGTGGGAGAGTTTGAGTGTCAGTGTTTTTAACACTCCCCCAGACGCTGCCAGTCTCCATCCAACACTGAGAACCGCTCTCTGAAAGGCACCACTGGTGCTTGGTAAGGCAGGAAGCCCACAAAGAAGAACCAAGAGTCACCATTACTGACACCGCGTCCCATAACTAGCTGATAGGGCCACTGTCAACCAATAATTTCAGTTAAATATAGGCATTCTGATGTTGGCAAGGTCTTTCTTTTTATTTTTATAAAAATTACTTAGAAGCCATTTATAAATACACAATTGCAGCCAGAGTAACTGTTGTTACGAGTTAAGTAAGTCTTAGACAAAAGCCTTACCATCCGATGTCAAAAGGAATATGCAGAACAAAACAAGGAATACATGTTACGAACATATTTATGTTTTGATATCATTAATATGTATATAACATCATATAATATTCAAAATATACTATATGAAATATATCATATTAATATGTACATTAATACATTTTTCCTTCTACCAGAAATCTGTCTGGCCTGTGAGCACACTTGAGGAGTAGAGAGATAAAACAGGGATTTTGGTACTTGCCACAGAGGTAGAAAATTCATAGATATTTAACTCACAAAACCCAGGAATAGTGAACAGGTATTCGTTTTAACAATATATGACATGAGGTTAGCGATGAAATGTCAATGTATTTTAAAAGCACCATTTCCACAGGAGGAAACTTCCCAAAGCCCATCAAACACTAGTTTTACAGAAAATGACTCTTTTCCTGGCCAAAATGAATGCCCGACGTTGGCGGGTCAAAAGCATGTACCAGAGAGTAGGGTTCTTGGGTTAGTGAGTAGACACGTTCCAGGACGCGAGCTGTCTCTCGTTCCAGGACGCGAGCTGTCTCTCGGAGCACTCGTTTAGGAGCCCGCTCGGGCCGTGGGGAGGAGGCGTCCAGGTGAGAGTTCCCGGCAGGAGTCACTCGCTCCCACGTGCCACCTGCCTCGCAATGCGGCTCCAGGTCTCATCAGATAAACCACGGAAAAGAGGAGTCGCAACAGGAGAAGGCTGGTGGAGCCGCTAGGACGGGGTAAATAAAATTACAGTCATATCCTGACAGAGCTGGCCTGACAGAATGACTTCCTTCACTGAGTGTGTGGGACAGCCGCAGGTTTTCACAAAAAGTAACAGTACGTTACTCTGATTTTGAAGACGGCAGCTACTTAAGGTGGTTGGAGTTACACACACACGTGTATGCACGTGTGCATATGTGTAAACATAAATAGCAGCCCACACAATATCGAAACTGAAGGCTTTGAGCCGGGCGTGGTGGCGCACACTTGTAATCCCAGTACTTGGGCGGCCAGCCTCAGCTACTTAGTGAGGCCCTCGGCAACTTAGTGAGACCCTGTTTCCAAATAAAGAATAAAAAATAGGGCTGGGGGTGTAGCTCAGAGGTAGCATGCCCCTGGGTTCAATCCCCAGTACCAAAAGAAACTGAAGGCTTTGAATTTAAGTACTTGCCCTAGAATACCCTCAATGTCTCAGCTTACCAGACACGAGGACCCATGAAGCATCGGCTGAGCCCTGACATGGTCACTCCCCGTGAGGACCGAATGAGGGAGAGAGACAGGGACCTGGGGAATGGTAGGCCAATGGCAGAGCAATGCTCGGGATTCTGCGTCGACAGGAAGAAAGGAAGCGCCTGATGCCATACCAGGAGGGCTTCCCGGAGGCGACAGCGCGACCGAGTCTTGAGAAGCTGAGTAGCTACATTATTCTTACAGAGTGAGAGCGAGGGCTGAAGACCCGGAGTGGCGACTTGTCCTTGGAGGGAAGTGTTGTTGTCAAACAGAACTGTGTGATCGGGAAACTATAAAGATTTAGCAAGCCGGGAACACGACACACGGCGAAGGGGAGGGAAGGAGGCTGGAAGGCGAGCCGGAGCGGAGCGGACCCCGAGCGCCTCGTGTGGAAGCTGAGCTTTGTCCCGGCAAAGAACCTGTGATCCTCCTGTCTCAAGCCTCCCGAGTACTGCACACACTTGTATGTCACACACTTGTAATCCTATTTTACTTTTTATTTTAAAACGGGGTCTCACGAAATTGTTAAAGGCCTCAACTATGATCAGGAAACTTGGATTCTAGGCTCGGTTCTACAGTAAATTATTCACAGCACCTTGGCCAAGTTATTTAAATCTTGGAGCTTTTTTTCAATCAAGTTTAAAATGACTGGACATGGTGGCGCACACTTGTAATCCAAGTACTTGGGAGACTGAGAAAGGAGGATTGCAAGTTCGCCACCAGCCTCAGCAACTTAGTGAGGCCCTCCACAACTTAGTGTGACCCTGTTTCAAAAATAAAATAGGGCTGGGGGTCTAGGTCAGAGGTAGAATGTTCCTGGGTTCAATCCCTAGTACGACCAAAAAAAAAAAAAGTTTCAAACGATTGGGTTGGTTTCAATCTTAATTCATCCCATCCCTAACATTATATAATTCTAACACTGAAAAGCTCCTGAGGTTCAAAACACTCAGCTTCCATAGTCTCCAACTCAGAATCTTCTGTTAGAGTTTGATGTATATATTTTGTGATTTTTTCCATGGAAATAAGCAGAAATATATTGGAAATGATGGCTCTTGTTGCATTCCCTTGGAGTTTTCAGTTAGTGTAGAAGGTTTTCTACATAGTACAATAATTGTAAACCCAGGAGAAAACCACTAGAGGGCAGTACATAACAGATCATTGTACCTTAGCATCCTCTAACAGTGGAGCACCTGCTGATATGAAACCCTGGAATCACTGAGCATTAGCAGTACTGCGGGGTGTTACTGCAAAAACAGATCACATAACTTGTGTGTGTGTGTGTGTGTGTGTTACTGGGGATTGAACCCAGGGGCATTCTACCTCTGAGTTACTTTTTTACTTTTTACTTTTTCTTTTGAAACAGGGTCTCACTAGGTTGCTGAAAGTCTCTCTAAATTGCTGAGTTTGTCTCAGCCTCCCAAGTACTGGGATTACAGGCCTGTGCCACCCACCTGGCTAGACTATACTTATTTTAGGAGTTTCAATTTTTAGTGTGTAACATGGTAAAAGTATATTTACACTTTAACACACTTAGTGGTATAAAACGGTGATGCCGCGTGTTACCAACTAATGCTATAGTTCAACCTCATAGAAACCAGGGATCCCCTCTCCTCCCTCCTTGTGCAGTGTAAATACAACTGTTGAAAACTTTTTATGGTTTCACATGATGAAAAAGGACTCAAAAAAGAATGCTTAAAGAAGATACCCAAGGTTAAGAGAACCAATAGAGAATAGAAAACCCTCCATGACAGGCCACAGTGTGCAGCTGTAACAACCTCCACCTAAGGAGGAGAGAAGGCGCGGGAGAGCCAGCACGGCTAGCACTGCAGGCGCATTCACCCCAAAGCCGCCGGGCCCACGGGCCCGGGAGCAGCTCCTGACGCGGAGGCCTCTCAGACGTAGAGGAGCAGCTCAGCGGTGAGGGCCTTGCCCAGCACTCGAGAGGTTGGAGGGTTGACGCCCTGCAAAAGCTGAAGCTGAGAAGGGAAGGTCAACCTCTAACCACACAGCCTCCCCGGACCCAGTACTGCCAGCCACCAGCCCGGTGAGCTCAGGAGTGTGTCCTGCCAGGGCCACGCAGAGCGACCACACGGCAGAGAGTGAAGCCTGTCTTGGAGCAGAGGAGGGGCCCTGGGCTGGGGACTCAGGTTCCTATACACTCAAACTCTCACAATACATGAAACTCGAGATGATGAATCTGAGCCTGGTGGGCTTATGGGGAGGCCAGCCTCAGCAACACAGCAAGACCCTGTCTCAAAAGAAAAAAAACAAACAATAAGCAAAGCAAAACAAAAACGTCCACAAGCCAGTCACAGTGGTGCATGGCTGTAATCACAGTACTTGGGACGTTGAGACAGGAGGATCATAGGTTCAGGAGGCTGAGACAGGAGGATCACAGGTTCAGGAGGCTGAGACAGGAGGATCATAGGTTCAGGAGGCTGAGACAGGAGGATCATAGGTTCAAGAGGCTGAGACAGGAGGATCACAGGTTCAGGAGGCTGAGACAGGAGGATCATAGGTTCCAGGCCAGTGTGTGGTAACTTAGGAAGACCCTGTTTCAAAATAGAAAGTTCCAAGGGGTGTGGCTCAGTGGTAGAATGCCCCTTGGCTCAATCCTCAGTACTACAAAAATACTTACATACATACATACGTATGTACATACATACATATATACACATGCATGCATACATACATACATACATACATACATACATTAAAAGCAAATAGCCAGCACAGTAATGCATGCCTGTAATCTTGGAAGACTGAGGCAGGAGGATACAAATTCAAGGCCAGCCTGGGAAACCTAGTGATACCCTGTCTCAAAATAAACTAAAACAGGCTGCAGATGTAGCTTAGTGGTAGAATGTCCCTGGGTTCAATCCCCTATCTACACATACACACCAAAATAAATAAATGACAACCACACCATACCATAGTATAGGAAAAAAACATTTGATCCTTGTCTTTGAAGCAATCTTAAATCAGAATCCAGTTCCTTCATAGCTTTTTCCATCAAACAGCATTACTAGAACAGCAGGTATAGAGAGCTGGAGAAGGCAAATATGGTGACAGGTTTTCTTCGTGCCCTGGATCATCTGGCTATTTCCCAACAAGCCAACGCAGTGACTTCTGTGTTAGATTACAGGTTAGCCATGGGCGAAAGACATTTTTCTTTCAACAGACATCTCTCTTTCTTTTCTTTTTATTTATTTATTTATTTATTTTTTGGTACTAGAGATTAAACACAGAGGCATTATACCTCTGTACTATTTTACTTTATCATTTTATTTTTTTGTGGTATTGGGGATTGAACCCAGGGTCATTCTACCTCCAAGCTAAACCCGCAACCTTATTTTATTTTTAGTTTGAAACAGGGTCTTGCTAAATTGATGAGAGTCTCATTACTTGCTAAAGCTGCCCTTGAACCTGTGATCCTCCTGTTTCAGCCTCCCAAGTACTAGGATTACAAGCATGCGCCACCACATCTGGTTTTGCACTATTTTGTTATTTATTTTATTGCTGGCAGAACTGAGTCCTTAATTTACTTTTTATATTGACAAAGGGTCTTGCTAAGTTGCTGAGGTTGACCTTGAACCTGCAATCCTCCTGTCTCAGCCTCCCAAGTACTGGGATTACAGGAGTGCGGCACTGTGCCCAGCTAACAGATGTATCTCTAAAACATTTTATAAATTGCATTTGTGTAATCAACTTTTAAAAAATCCATTAGGGCCATTCAGCTTGTAAACAAATCTCATCTGTCAAGTTCCATTTCTATGCTCCTTAATAATTTTTATTTTTATTTATTTTTATTTTTTTGCGGTACCAAGGATTGAACCCAGGGATGTTCTACCTCCGCGCTACACCCCCGGCCCTTTTTTTTATACTTTATTTTGAAACCAGGTCTCATGAAATTGCGGAGGGCCTCACTAAGGAGAGAGAGAGAGAGAGAGAGAGAGAGAGAGAGCTGAGGCTGGCCGCGAACCCGGATCCTCCGGTCTCCGCCTCCCAAAGTACTGGGATTACAAGCGTGCGCCACCATGCCCGGCCTAGTATACCTCTCTTGAAGATAACCGTTGAAAGAATATTCAACACCATTAGTAATTCATTATTATTGTCCCATGATCTGTGTTCTAATTTTACTAGTTGTCTCAAAATTAGGAAAGCTTTTATGTGTCAACGTCTAAATCAATTATCAATTGGTGTGAAATCTTTTCTTTATATGTATATTGAGATGTTTGGTCCCTGTCCCATAGATGATAGGGCTGGGGAGAAGCCTTCTGGAATTCATTAGGATTTAATGAGATTTGTCACCTGGCAGGAGGGGGGGGTGCAAAGTGGAGCAACTTTATAAAGTAGGAACCAGCCTGAACCAGCTCTTTCCCACCTGGTGAGGATTGAGACCCGGTGGCTACAGGGCTTCTCCAGCCTGCTGGAGTCTGTAGTCTACAACTGGGAAGCTACAGAACTGTGAGCAATAATTGATGTTCATTTTTGTTTATATATTTACTTATTATTATTATTATTATTATTATCATTATTATTATTTTGCAGTACTGAGGGTTTTATCCAGAGCCTCTAGCATGCTGGGCAAATGCTCTACAGCTGACCTCTTCCTCAGTTCATGGGTTAGGTTTCCTTTGACTTTATGTTTTTGCCAGTCAAATAGCTGGAATTTTTTCATGGCTTTTCTTTCATCACCAATGTAATGGGATATGTTATGTTATGTTATGTTTATTAAATGCTTTGTTTTTAGTCTCTCCTATTAGGCGATGGACTTTTAAGTGATTTTCCTTTACATCCAGAATTGTGGCAGAACTGTTTTTTGGGGGAAAGTATCTTTACTTCTTAAAAACAATGATCTCTAAAAAAAGTTTTACCATTTGTGTCAGAATCATTTCTATGGTGTCGTTAAAAAAAAAAGGACACATATTTGAAAGCAGCTCAGCAAGGCAAATTTTACTTTTTGCAAAAAGGGATCCTGCCACCAGTAAGTGAGGCGTGCAGGAAGAGTGTGGTGGAAAACTGCTGGGTGTTTTTCAGCACCCGGCCTCTGTGCTGTGCTCCTATTGGTGGGAACACAGCCTACAATCTTCATGCAGTTGGCTGAAGGGGGTGCTGGGGAAGGGGTCACAATTTCCAGGAAATGCTATCTTTACAAAAATACAAGAACACACATGGATACACAATGGCAGTTGGAGCCTAAGTCAAGCTATTCCTTTGATAGAAGAGGTCTAATTATATTCTCACATAAGTATATACATTTTATGAATTTTTAATCCTAGGTATAGCATATTTTTTGTTTTAAATTTTTTATTCTGTTTATTTCTATATTTTTATGATACTGGGGATTGCACTCGGGCCACTCTGCCACTGAGGCCATAATTGGTACCTTAAGCACAGGCCAACCTGTATAGCTTTTGGTGTATTTTCTTTTTGTGGTACTGGGGATTGAACCCAGGGGCATTCTACCTCCGAACTCCACCCCCAGCCCTATTTTTTATTCTTTATTTTGAAACAGGGTCTCACTAAGTTGCAGAGGGCCTCATTAAGTAGCTGATGCTGGCCACAAACCTGCAATCCTCCTGTCTCAGCCTCCCAAGTACTGGAATTACAAGTGTGCGCCACCACGCCCAGCTCTTGTTGTATTTTCTGAATATTATTGCTTATAATATTTATATTTTCCAATTAATCACTATCATTTATAACATTAGTTTTATTTTGAAACTTTCTCATCATTTAAAAAATCGTTAATGAAGCTGGGTGTGGTGGTGCACACCTGTAATCCCAGTACTTGGGAGACTGAGACAAAGGGATCACAGGTTCAAGGCCAGCTTCAGCAACTTAGTAAGACCCTTAATCAACTTAGCAAAATCCTGTTTCAAAACAGAAAAATGAAATAGGGCTGGGGGTGTATTTTAGATGTAGAATGCCCCGGGGTTCAATCACAGTACCACACACACACACAAAATAAATCCTTAGTGAGTGGTACCATACATACTTAAATGCATATATACCTAGGGGAAAAGCCTGAAGTCAGTTAAATTTTAAAAATGTTTACTTGAGTAAGAAAGGTTCTAGAATCCTCATGTACTCCAAGAAAAACATGGTTTAGAATGCCCTCTTGTGCAAGGTATTGAGCTATATTTATAAGAAAACCCGGGAATGACATTCAGACATTACTGGATGTATGGTGTGGCATTGGTCTTATTTGGGGCCTGGGCCTCTAGCCAGGAGTGGGCACAGGGTTTGCCACTGTGATTGTCAGCAACAACATTGCTCACTTGCCAGTGTATGGTCTTCATGTAGATTACATCTTTCTTACTCTTTTATTTCCTTCCTTCTGATGTAGGATAGAAGAAATAAGTAGTTAGAAAGGAGACACACAGGAAGGAGAAGTAAAATATAACTTTAATATAAGAACCTGGAGCTGAAGTGCTTCAGCCTTTACTCCCCAAACCAGTTCTCTTTCCCAGGTCCGAGTCCCCCAAATTTCTGGGAAATCTGTAGATCCTAGAGTTTACTGGAAAAGACTATAATTGCCCCATGTGTTGTTAATAAGACAGATACACTATCTTGGGAAATTTTAGCACACTTTCAAGTTAATCAGATAATAAAGACTGAGGACCCTAAGGATGACCAGAACACCATAAACCGCCTGGGACTACGGGATTGAGACCATCCTCACATAGCTCCTCTAGACCACCCCTCACAAAAGTCCCCTATAAAAGAAGAACCCTGCACTCCCCAATATGCCTCCCTCATCCCAAGGTGGCCCGCATTCTCTGTTGAATGTGTATTTCCTCCCTTTTCCCCAAATAAACCTCTGTCCATGTCTCTGACTGGTGTGTGCTGAAATTCTTTTCCATCACATTAGCCAAGGACCCCATGGATCCTGAGTTCCTGAGTTGAGGAATCAACCCGTCACCCCAATGCTTCCGTCTTTCCTTCTTTCATGTGGTACTGGGGATTGGACCCAGGGCCTCTCACATGCTAGACAAGTGTTCTACCAGTGAGACACATACTCAGCCTTTTATACTTAACTAATTGGTTCACTTATTATTTTTGTGACTTAAGTCCTGTGCTCCTTGTGTACTATGCAAGTGCTCTACCACTGAGCTATATCCCTAGCCTTATTTATTTTCCTGTTACTAGGAATTGAACCAGTGTCACTATCACAGAACTTTACATACTTAGCCCCTTTTTTTCTTTCTTTTCTTCTATATGTTTATTTATGTAATTATCTATTTATTTATTGCAGTGCTGGGGATTGAACTCAGAGTCCTTCTACTTCTGAACTACCTCACCAGCCCTATTTTATTTCTTCCATTTTGAAACAGGGTCTATCTAAGTTGCAGAGGCTGGCCTCAAACCAATGATCCTCAGATCTCAGCCCCCCAGTAGCTAGAAATACAGACCAGAGCCACCCCACCCAGCTAGGTTCCAACTTTCCCATACATTAAGCAAGGTTGCAGTTCACCACATGCTAAGTGGTTTGGGTCACATTTTTATCACCCAAATACTAAGACAGTGTAGGTCAAATTTCACTCTGTGAAGCACACTAGCATTAAACATGCAATTGAATTAATTAATACACATAAATAATTAATACATGCCTGTGATGACACAGGCATGCAGGAGACTCCCTGGCTCCCACCTGGGCGGTGCCCGCTGTGGGGTGTTTCTGGTGCTCAAGGGGTGCCCTTAAAAAAGAATAAGATATTTTTGGACTAAAGAATTACATTTGTTAAAAATTATACTGCAGTGTCATTCATGGTCACTGGCTTTTAAAATGGTCATTTTCCCTCCCCTGTCCCAAATAGATTCTGACTGAGTTCTATTGTTTGTATTTAGTGCTAAACAAAGTTATGTTGGACTCTGGTTTGGAATTTCTGCATATCCATTCTAATTTTGGGATCTAGTTTTCACATTTCACAAATAAAAATTCAAGAAATGGAGGCTGAAGATACAGCTTCGTGGCAGAGTGCTTGACTAGCATGCGTGAGGCCCTGAGCCTGAACACCAACACAACCAAAAGATAAAGTCAAGGATTAACTTGGTTTCTGCTGTGCCTTGAAGGAAGGCAGGGTAAGTCAAAAGCAGGCAAAGTTCTGGAAAAATAGAAGTTTGATTCTGGACATGCATACATATGTCTATCATAGAAAAACTCTCTAATCGCCCTCGGTTCTTGTTAGTGCATAATTGCGCTCCTTACTGACCGCCCTAGTGCTTATTATTTTACGTGACTCATCATAACTACCAGATTCTTGTTGTTGCATGAATCCCATTGAGCAGAAGAGGAAACTCAGGCACCCACACAGCAGTTCGCTGCTCTCCAGCAGTGTGCAAAGGCTTCCAGCGGAAGAGGACAGCGGACTTGGCCACGTGCTGGCCCTCTTTTTTGTTTTTCCTGAAGCCACAACCCGTTTCTCTGTTTAATAAGTATTAGGAAGCAGCATATAGTACAGAAGTTTACTAATACTGTACCTGGGAAGATTTCTTGGCTCCCCAGTGCTCTCTTTCATATGCAGGAATAAGAGTCTGTCATGGAATCAGCTTTTATTTCTTTCTTTCTGGTACTGGGGATTGAACCCAGGGGCATTCTACCTCTGAGCTCTACCTCCAACCCTTTTTATGTTTTGTTTGGAAACAGAATCTCTCTAAGTTGCTGAGGCTGTCCTCAAACCTGTGATCCTCTTGTCTCAGCCTCCCAAGTACTGGGATGGTAGGGCTGTGCCACCACACCCAGCTGCACCATCTTGATGCTGCACTGACAAAATTAGGGAATGTGCCTTGTTTTACACCTTATGATGCATTTTCGTGCATATTAGTGTGGTAATGTGCCCTAAATGTAATTTTTCTTAGCCTCGCTTCCTACCCTAATATTAGACTCCCTGACTGCTGACTTACTTCCTGACCTTTGGCCAACATAGCTGTGCTAACGACCAAGGAAAAGCTCAGGAACCTGGTTCCCGCCAATTAGGCTCATGGTCACCCACCCCATAGGAGAAGAATACCTTTTGATGCCAGAGCCTATTGGTATTCTCAGTGCCCCCTCTCTGGAAT